>CM051026.1:56570188-56635188 GCA_027627225.1 Congeria kusceri | reverse complement strand
TCATTTAAGAATAGCTATTTTTCCTAGAGGTTTAATATTTCTTCGATTTCAGTGAGTTATTACATTCTTGATGCTGTTGATTTTGTTATCAAAATGTTGCATTACCATGTTGTCTAAATTTATGTCATACACTATACCAAGCACTTTAAAAGTGGTTGCTCCCCATGTCAGTGTGTATTTAGTTTTTATCGACCTAGTGCTGTACTTCATAGAGCCTATCCAAATTAGATTTAGTTTATTCATAGTTTATTTTCAGTCCAGAGTATGTTGATAATTCATGAAGCATGCCTAGTGTACAATTAAGAGAATATTCAGATTCGTCAAGTAATAAAGATGTGTCATCAGCAAATTGTGATATTTTATATTCTATGTCTTTAATTGTTATACCTTTTATTTATTTGCTTTCTCTAATTTTAAAAGCAAGGATTTCAGCACATAATATAAAAATGTAAGCGCTTATCGGGTTCCATTGGCGGCAGCCCCCCTATATACAGAAGGTATTTGACAAGAATCCGTTTATTTGTATAGAGGCCATGGTATTGTGCAAAAACATGGATATCCATTGTTGAAACATTAGTCCAAAATTAAACAATCTGAAAGTGGTTTCTATAAACTGGAAAGATAAGGTATCGAATGCCTTTTCAAAATCGATTGTCATAAGTAATCCAGTTAAATTACTATCTTCACCATATTTCAAGATGTCATAGAGTAATCTAGTGTTTTCTCCAAGAAATCGCCCTTTAATGAAACCAGTTTGATCGTTGAAGATTTGCAATGGACCCAGATGCCAGTGTATAAACAACATTTAATAAGGTTAATGGTTTTTAAATTTTTTAAATAACAACGGGGCTTGTTGTCTTTTGGGATGCAAGTTATTATTCAATGTTTTTAAGTTGCAGACAATTAATTAGTATTAAAGACATAATATATACTTCTTACTATAACTTCGCCTAACTTGTTCCAAAAAACTTTATAGAATTCAGCAGTAAATCAGAAACTGGACTTCTGTCATTTTTCATGTTTTTAAGTGTAAAGTCGATTTCCTCCATATTTAGTAGTCCTTCTAAAGATTCAGATTGAACATTATTTAGTTTCGGTATATTAGTGTTAGACAAATCTGTATATATATCATAAGCAATTGCATTTTCATTTTGTTTGTATAATGTTTTATTGAATGAAACTGCTTCATTTAAAATACCATTTTGCTCATTCAACTTAACACCATTTTCTGTTTCAATAAAAGGTATTGACTTGTTTGTGTAATGGTTAGATTCAAGAGAACAAAAGTATTCTGTTGGTTTTCTCCCCTCTTCTAGCCAGTTAGCTCTAGAACGAATAAGTGAACCTTTATGTTTATTTTCCCTCAAGTTTTCTAATTCATTTTGTAAATCTTGAAGTTGAATAATATTAGTTTCAGTAATGACTTTTCAAGTTGTTCTATTTTCATAGTTAAATTAGATTCATGTTTTTTGTTTAACTAAGCATTATATGATGAAAATGAAATAGTTTTTCCTCTAATTTCCATAAGTAATGTTTCTCGGAATCACTGGTCATTGATCACAAATAGTATGTCATTGTTATTAAGTGTTTCTATGCATTATATATGGTATACTGGGATACAATATTGTTTTTTAATATGTTCAATCAAAGAATTAATGCAATTTAAATAGTCAATATCATTTTAAAGTGAATTGTTGAATTTCCACTGACCTTTACCATGGGCTATATCTCCAAAACCAATTTCTAAGTCAATAATTGAATGATCTGATTTATAACTGGAATCTATATTTGACTTTCTAATTTTAGAGGACAACCTATTAGAAGTTAGGAAATAATCAAGTCAAGCCTGCTGTAACGGCGTTAACCGTCTCCGTGTGTATTGTTGGATATTACCATTTAAATATCTGAAAGTATCAGCTAAGTTTTTATCCCTGATTATGGACTATAATGTTTCTCTAGCCTTTTTATTATTATTAATGGATTTATAATTCGAATAGTCCAAGTTTACATCTAATACAATATTAAAATCTCCACAAATAACAAAATCATCAGTTTCAAATATTTCAATTTTTTGGAATAGGTCTGTAAAAAATGAGAGCATATCATTATTAGGACCGTATATTGTGCACAAAATAAATATTTTTGTGATATATGTCATATCTAGTAATAAATAGTTACAAAAAGAGAGTCTTTTTCGATTTTATGTACTGTGATTGGTAAGTTTTTTAAAATCAAAACACAAACACCTCTTGAATTTGAACATCCAAAACTAAAATAGCATTCCCCGTCCCATTCTGAATAAATTGTATTTTCCATGTCCTGAATAAAATGGCAAGCTTGCAAACAATAAATATGTGCTTGTTTCGATTTAAAAAAACAAAACAAAGACATCTCTACGCTTCTTACTGTTATTGAGACCCCGACAAGTGTATGAAATATTTTTTAGATAATCCATTTACATAGGTATGATGGAAAATGTGCCTTAACAACTGTATTATAAAACACTTATCTTGACAAACAGAGTACAACATTTCTAAGTAATTCTGCATTTTTACATAGAATAAACTAGTCCTGATTCAAGCAATTCAGAAAAACAACAATTGAAATAAAAATATAATTTACAAAAAGAAGTTAAAGGTATGTGGATTGATTGTAGTTGCAATCAAACAATAAGTGATATTCACAACAAAATACATGGTTTTACAACATTAATGGTAGTGACCTTTTAGCTATATTAAAATTTTATTAGTATTGTATCACCTAATATATATATTACAAATATACAAAAGTGTGGAAAAAGACAGCTTCATTAAAACAGTTCAAATATTATTGCATAAGTCTTCAATCTTTACCAGTGCATATTACCATCATCAATATTGTCAAGTGTATATTACAACAACCCCATGCAGTATTACAAAGTCACTTAGTTTAAAGGTACAAATGCTTATTTACTTACACACATTGAAAAAGCAGCATAATCATAATGTGCACAATCATGTACAGACATATTTATTTAGTCGCAAAGTATAATATAATAAATCTAACCACTATATAGAGCGTGATAGGAACTGTTAAAAATAAATTGTTTATAAAAGTCTTATAGATACAATTATGTTACGTTATTTAAGGAAGACATCAAAATTATGTTATAAAAAATTAGGATTGTGATATTTAATTATAGTACACGCATGTTTTAGTAATATAGTTAACAGTAAATCTTGGTATGGAAACGGACAAAATGTAAGACTGCCAACATGGAATATGGTTTGTAAACAATAGCACTATTTATATTTTGAAATATAATAAATAAACAGTAAGACTATTTTTCAAAAAATCACACGATATATTATCAAAATGATAGTTGAATTATAATAAGATCATAATACCCGTAATTGAAATTGAGAATAAATGCATAATACTCATATAAATAAGTAACACATGTTACATTTATAAGTAATGCATCCCGAGTATATACATTCCTGATGTGTACTTTGTTGAAAGTAAAGTATTATTTTTTTACACTGTTTTAATTTTTGATTGATAAAAACTATATTCTATCTATTGCATTATTTTTCTCTATACCAGTCAAATACAGACTATACTCACAAGCTAGAAATAAATTCATTGCAAGTATGCTATAGTCAGTTTTGAGCATGTTCAGCTCGTATAGCTTGTATCATTATTTACAATTTTACATAGGATATTTACAGATAACTGATATGCTTAAACATTGTTGAAAAGCACCGATGGAGACAGAGATAAATGTAAAACAATTTTATGCTATTTCTGTTAGGGGTAATACCTTTAGAAAACAATATTCTAATAAGTTTATTACCAAACAATGTTTCGAAACAATTGTATTTAAAGTAAAATAATATTTTTTTTGTAATAATATAAAGTAATGATTAGTATACAAACTAGGAACATACCATGTTTGCTTATAATGTTTAATGGATATCTCCTTGTGCCCGCTCACGCCATTTCGTCTGTACTGTCTGGAGTCTTCTATTACGGCATTCACATTATCGTAAATGTCAAATTTAATGCGTTCGTCCGCAACAGTTTGTCCATCACAGACCCATTGAAATACCAAGAACTCTCGATATCCGGGTGTAGGTGGAGTCTGTTGATAAGCCCCTGGTTGGGTTTGTTGACGTCATCGACCATTTTGTAGCCGTTGTTCTTCATTGGAGCCCGCCTCCGCATAATGGCAGACTTTGCCGTGTTGTTTCTCTCTTTGATGAGAACTGGGCGGATCTGTCCCCTCTTTGTGGGAATACGGTGCACGGCCATTATGTCAATTGGTTGCAGGTCAACCTCAGTATGGGCCTTCTGGATTCCAGTTACAGTTTTTGTCAGTGAATCTTCATTTTCCTCTCTATTTTCTGGTATATTTAATATTTTGATGTTGTTTTTTCTCGAATACTGTTCATTATAATGAGATTTTTTATGGACAATTTTGCTCATCTCATATGTTTTGTCTATTTGCTCTTGGAGTGATGTGTTGTTGATGCCACTGTTGTTTTCTAGTTTTTGTATTTTGTCCGTAAGGTTTTTGTTGTCATAGTCCAAATAATCAATTTTGGCTTGCATGTCATTAAATTTGTCACTGACTATTTGTTCTATCTTTTTATTCATGCTATGTTCAAAGTTTTGCATTAAGCTGGTGACTGTGTTTGTGATCAACTGTTCAACTTCATCTTTTCGCAGCATGTCTTTGAGATCTTCCCCCAAACTTGAAATACCACCAGTCATTGCTTGGAGCTGTACATGTATGGAATTCAGTTCATCCATGCTTGCATTGCTATTGTCACTAATATCTGGTCTATATTTCTTGACTGCTGGCTTTGTTTGTGGTTTTATTCCTAAGAAATGTAGCTTAGGCTGGTTTTTTGTTGTGTTACTGCGCATTGTTTTAACAGCACTGTGTTAGGTGTGGTATTTATCTCCAAGTACAGTTACTTTCCGCTATTTCCTTCAGGTAATCCAACAATTATTATGTCACCACTCACAGATGGATCTCGCGTGGATGTGACAACACTTGGTTGTAATCCTTCGAGCACAGTAATGTAGAGGTCTTCTCAATAACGTTTCTGAAGATGATCACACAGTTGACACATACATAATCTAAAAATACTTTGTTATAAATATGTTCAAGTTGCTTTTTAACACATTATTAATCCATAGTATCACTTTGTCACAACATTCAAAATATATTCATGCACATGTTGTACCAAATTTTATCATTATTTTGTCACTATAAACATGTATTTTAATGTAAGTTTTGGAGAGCAGAATTTATCCACACAACCCTCCAGTGGTGACCTTGGTCACTTGTAAATTCAAGTAGTAGTAGTAGTAGTAGTAGTATAAATAGTAATAGTAGTAGTAATTGTTGTTGTAATGGTTGTTATAGTATAGGTTGCTTTGTTTTTGTTGTTGTAGAAGCAGCAGCAGAAACACATTTACGGGTGCTCTGCACATGCGACTCGTGCTTCATCAGCAGGCCCCAAAGTGTATGCGTTGTATATATCTTATAGTCTTTAATATGTAAGCTTTAAACTCCAGCCTTTTTAAAATGCAGTAAATTTATCAAAATTAAGAATTGAATCAATCGGTTTAAGAGTATCTTAGACTTGAAGTGGAAGCAGAGAGATTGCACAAGCCCAAATTGTCACAGTATCAAAATAAAAAATGTAAACATTGTAACGTTCTCGAAGACGAATTTCACTTTTTACTGTCAAGTATTTTTCTCTTGAAGAAAACAATTTATACACAAATACTAATCGAACTATACGAATATGATAAAATATATTTAACTTTTGCACACATACAAAGAAAAAAAAGATACAAATTATTTTATAGCTTCTTAATTGAGAAGCAATTATTATCAATAGTTTCTCTCCATGCAACTATTGTGTGTTTTAAATTGGATATTTTCTTTTCACAGCATTATAACTCTAAGAATTTGTTCTTCTAGTATGTAGACTTAATACAATATTCGTCTTGTTAATCATAATTATATCGGTATTGTTAAAAACTATTATTTATATGCCTGTACGTCACTGGCCACTTTTGACTATATATTGTGTTGTACTATATGTGTACTCATGGGTTTGAGATGTATTTTGAAATAAACTGTAAACTCTTAATTCCCCATGGGGTGTCCCAAGTTGATCCTTATCGCTAATCCCAGACACCGCCTTTACTAGTTAACTTGCGACTGTACCCTGTCTTATCTGTAAATCTAGGTCAAATAGGCGCTTTCTTATGCATGTCATTCAAACAACACAGTTGAGATCAACTGTTTTTTAAATAAACTATCAGTTAAATGTCATGTTGCCACGGTAATTAGTGTTAAGTTTTCTCAATCGTCAATATATGTGGTACCCCGCCATGTGCCGTACAGCAAAATGTTGAACTTGGTCATTTGCCACCTTGCACATTTGTCATCCACTAATCAGCCCCCTTTATTATGTAGAGGTGCAATATACAAGTGAAATGTTTGTTCGTGTCAATATCACATTACAGTAAATGCCCCGAAAATACACGGATTATGCGGGTTCTTGATATCTTTCCCCGTGGCTCCCGGTTGTATTAAACATGTTAAACAATTCGGGGCTGCCAGCCTGATCACCAGGGTTCGTCCCAGATCGTCCCGGATCGTCCAGGGTGATCACGGTGCCAGGCAGGGTTGTCCTTCTGGTGAGACAGGGTTTCCCCTGAATCACTTCAGAATAGCGCAGCAGCAGTAGCAGCAGCAGCAGCAGCAGCATTATCGGTCATCCTAGGCCCAGTTTTCTAGTTCAGTGTAGTCATTTCAGTCCAATCTCATATTGAAAATTTCTGTATGTACGTAGTCTAGAAAAATATCGCATCGACCTTAATTTTTTTATGTGTAGAATCTACCCATTATAAACATACTGAAATTGAATATTCTGTGACTTAAGTATTTTTATCTAAATCTTGGCAGAAAACACATATAGTATTTAACAAAGTTTTTCAAAATACGCACGATTTTTGTAAGTTTCTGAACTTGAAATACAACAAAACTTGAGCATGAACATGCATTTCGAACCGTCACTTCAGGGGCTGCCATCAATACTGGGCTTCCATCAATTCTGGAAGCATTTAAATCGAGCTCTCAGCAACCAATTTAGGAAAATATGAACTGTTCACCTTCCGAATCAGGTGCCTCAAAATGCACCAGAATGTGTATGTGCGTGCGCGCGTGTCGTGCGTGCGTGCGTTTGTGTGAATTTTGAAGTTTATGGGGTCCTTCCGCGCCGAAGCTGCATTATGTGCAGACCTGGGGTGTGTTCCATCACCCATGCCTAATTTACTATTACAGAAACATTGAACGTTTTGACAAATTTCGAATCACAGCTGCAATTACCAGCTATTTATTTTTTTCCGAAATATCACTTATTTTGATGTGGTCTTGGGCTTTAGATAGGGAAACCTGGTTGCCCGGCGGAAACTCCACCTGTCCGATATGGTGACCACGAAACACACTCACATGCGCCGGATGGCGCATCGAACCCGGGCAGACTAGGTGAGAAGCGGGTATGTCAACCACTCCGCCAGCCAGCCAGCATTTACCATAATGCAACATTTCTTTCCTTTTATTTTTTTCCCGATGGAGACTTTTACCCCGGACCTACACCAGCGGGAATTCTCGAGTGTATAAATGTAATCCAAGCTGCGCATCTGCTGCTAGATCTACTACTGCTGCTTCTATTCCAATGATGTCACGAAAGTAACAGGGTGGTGAAAATGTCGGAACTAATATAATTTCTATGCCGATTTTTTAAAGAAAATAATAAAATTTGAAAATTAAACAAAATACGATTCCCAGTTTGTATGCTTTCCCAGATTATTATATAATAGTATCTAGCTTTTTTCCCAACCTCGAATTCGCAATAATTAGATGCCGATTACGATCATAATTATGATAATGACGATGATGATGATGATGATCTTGCCCGAGGACGATGATAATAATTATAGTCGATAATGTAATTTTTTTTACACATTTAGAACGATTCGTTTGATTGGCTGCTTCAACGAATGATAACCAATGAATGAGACTTTTACCAAAATCAACATGGTGGGCAGTATCGAATTGAACTGAATTGTGTAAAGATTGGAAAATCGTGAATAACAAGCATAACGTGGATGCATTTATCAGGTAAATATAATATAGTTATCAATGACTATTTTATATACATCTTTCTATTTGTGTGCAGGGGTCCCACTGGCTAAACAATTATTCGCATTTATAAAATTTGAGATTGTTTATCGTGATGTTTATCTAGTCTACTGTGTTCCGATGGAGTCGCGGTACTAACGATTTGTTCAATAAACCAAAAGGAAAAAATAACACTTGCAACTTTTAATAAACCAGCATAATGTTTAAAAATATCTTGCACACACATGACAATCAACAAATAAACAAGTATTTAATTCGGAATCCTGTAAAACACCAAACCACACAGCACAGTCTATAAGTTACATTTGACAACTTGCACGACGGAGTCGCGGTAATTGGTAACAAGGAAAGCAATCATTTCCAATTTTGAAAAATAAATAGTGCACATTAAAACCTTAATTACCGGAAAGAAAGTGACTTGTGTACAAACCCATGGGGAACTACTCCTACTACTTTGGCACAGACGACAGAGTAAAAACAATATCTTACTAAATACTTCAATGAAATCGGATGAGACTCTTAGCAGAGATGCATTATACAAACAAGTTTTAAGAAAACAAATTGTACTTAGCAATAGTCTATGAATGTTCATATAGCTTCCATGATACGAAGCCGCGACTAGGAAAAGAGTGGGGTTTAGTTTACAAAGAAATGTCCGCTAGATGATGTTTATCGTGTACCGCGACTCCGTCCGTACCGCGACTCCATCCGAATAGAGTATCGTATAAATAGCCTCAGTGTTGTATTTGGATGATTTTCGTATTGGCAGACTTTTGGCGTCAATAGTCCACTCCACTCTGCGTTTTTGTCGAGAGTTCCTCCTTGTGTCCGTGGTTGTCTGGTATCAGTTGGCCATAATTTAAGAAGTTTATTTAGTGAGTTATTAAGTCACAAATCGAAAATAAATAAGATCATTTTGTGAAATCATGGGAAATAAATAGAGCAGGAATACAGATATAAGGGTGCCCAGTCGCCTAATGTGACTAAACAAATTGTTGGGCTTCAACTTGCGCTTCTGAAATTGTCAAGTGATTCACATGTTTATCTCACAACTGGCCCCAGTCAAAACCGGCTCCGGTCTTAACCGACCCGAAAGAAGCAAAACTGGCCATATATGTGATTGCATAATGACTTAACCGGCACCAAGATACAAAAAGATAGTGTTACGTTTGGAGTTTTATTTGCATTAATTATCAATGACAACATGACTGACACACAAAATCACCACCACGTATAATGTAAAAAGCACCTGTACATGGGAAGACGAACGTTATTTGCAATATTTATAAATTTCGAATTTTCCATTTTATTGTAGGATTTTTCAAACACGGGTTAAAATTCGTTGTAAAGAAACAATGAGAAACTTGAAATAATTTTATTTTATATTGACTAGTCAATTTGAAATACAAAATATCTTGAAACATATTCCGCAAAATACTAATATTACGGTTAAAGTTAATTGATTCTAGGTATGCTTCTTTATGTTATTTATAAATGTAATACAATTCGCAAATAAACAGCATTTATACATACTTTAATGCATTTGAATCGATTTACAAAATGTATATTGTACGCGTTTACTATATAAAGTCCGTCTCCGTGAAAGACCGTCGGACCTTGGACATTGCCGATAAAAAACCGTGAGGCCCGGGAAAAACTGTCCGAATAGTTGTCCTCGTGTCCGGTGAAAAGTTGGGTCAACAATATTTTACGACATCGATTGCTGCACGTTATGTGTAGAAAATTACGTCGGATCTACTTTCGTTTTCGTTTTTCGTTTGACTGGTTCCGTCTTGCGTTTTATTTGGTTGAATTTAAACATGTTTGTGTTTCAATAAGATGACGTCACAAGTCTCGCGAGAGAATTGGTTCCCGACTACTTGGTTGGCGTGACTTGGTTGACGTGACCTTGGAATGACTGTGTTTCATGAAACCTATCAATGTTCTTGTCTTATATTTCCAGTTGAAATTTAACATTAAGTGTGAACATTTGTATGTGAAATATTCTTGAAGACGTTGAAGGGACTTTGACGAATACAATTGAATTCATATATATCTTGCAAAATTAACATGCTGATAGTAGTAGCTATTAGTTAATAACTAACTCTGAAGTGTATATGGTCTTAGTTTTCTTCAAAGATATTGTTCTTGTCATATTTAAATGTTTCTTGCAAAAATATAAGTGGCCAGTAATAGTTTGTACGGGCCAGTAATAGTTGGGGCATAACCGGTCCTCGTGACCAGTGACAAATTCACGACTTTCGCGGAGACTGTAAAGTAACTCAATTATGTTTTCCATCTTAACAATAACAGGTTACGATTGAGGTGTTGTATACCTGGCACACAATGATGACATTACCCTGAAATGTGTGTCTTTTTAAATTATGAAATTATATTTTTGGAGTGTTTTTAATTTATGTGATGATAGTTTTGGAGTTATATGTTTTCAAAATTTATAAATAAGTATTTTAATATGCACATAATAATGTCCAGAGCTCCAGATAAGGCTCGTATCCGCGTATTTACGCATTGAAAATGAAAAAAAAACGCATTGGAAATCTACCCAGTGCGTAACGTTACGCATTGCACATCTACGTATTTTTTATCGCTTAAACTGCATAACCGGTTTTACCAAATATACAGTTCAGCTAATGGTGTAAGTTAGCCTTTGAATCGATTAAAAGTGAAACAAGCGAATTTCTACTCAAAATGGCTTCGCATTGTGTATGTCGGTCGAAAACGGAACGTGTTAAGCTCAGTCAAGTTCCAGTAGGCAATATCTTAAAAAATGTTAATCAGAATGAGTCTTATGATGCTTCTCCTATTTGAAAGGTGATAAGTGGTGGACTCATTGTCACAGCAGTTCAAAAATTGTACAAGAAACACAAGCGTTATGTGAGTGCACAATTGTCTGAAAAATTGCTGTAATCGTGGAAAATAAATTAATTGTCAAGCAAGAACGAACTTAAATCAGGTTACCTTGTAGTGTTTGCACTGAAAAAATAGTGCAAAGTATCTGGACAAATTACTACTACTTTGCTTAGTAAATGTTATGTTTTGATAGACCTACATACTATTTTCTACATTCAATTTATTCCATTTGCCAGTAATTATGTGTTCATATATGACAAGCACATAAAATACTCTTTTGATCTTGTAGAAAAAATGAAAATACCCTTTAAATTTCTCGCATACCCTTTAAAGCTGAATGACTGGCGGTAAAATACCCTTTAACCAAAAAATCAAGGGGTAAAATACCCTTTAGGCTAATACCTTATCTGGAGCTCTGATGTCTTCTAAATTAACATGTTATTTCTTCCCAAATGCACGATTCATTTTTTTCTAATATGTACATAACAAATGTTACATCACACTCTATTTCAATACAGCGCTTGCGATAACATATCATCATTATACATTGTTATACATTATTATTACATTTAACTTTTTGTTTCGCCTGACTAGGTGACATTTAGGAGTTACTTATGGCGGCGGCGGCGTCCCCTTTCGCTTGTCCGGAGCGTTACACTTAGGCTATTAAAGCTATCAACATGACACTTCATAGGTAGATATATCTCATTGAGTGTAAGTGCAGTGCACAATAACCGTTACTCTGCACCTCATACTTTGGAGTTATTGCATTTGTTTATGTTTATACTTAAGTTTTGGCTGGAGCATAACTCTAACACTATGAAAGCTATCAACTTGAAACTTCATAGGTAGATATATCTCATTGAGGAGAAGTGCAGTGTACAAGAATGTTTACTCTGCATTACACACTTTTGGAGTTATTGCCCTTTGTTTACTTTCATACTTACTTTTTGTCAGGAGCATAACTCTAAGACTATGAAAGCTATCAACTTGAAACTTCATAGGTAGATAGATCTCATTGAGAAGAAGTGCAGTTCACAAAAACCGTTACTCTGCACCTCATACTTTCGGAGTTATTTCCCTTTGTAAAGGTTCATACTTATTTTTGTGTGGCAGTTTTGGTTTTAATAAGTCGTTTCTTTGCAATTAGTCAGAGTGCAGTGCTTTTGAAGATTTCAATAAATCTGTTTAAAACATGTGAGCATTAACCTTAAGTGCTTCTGCATTTGGATTCACGTAAGCTATCCGGCGTCAGGCGACATCAGTATTTTGACAACCAGCGATATGTGGGGGCATCCGTGTCCTACGGACACATGTCTAGTTTTTCAAAAGTCTTATAATTTCTTAACTACATAAGGTATTCACTTGAAATACATCTGTGTAATCAACTCCAGCATCAGGTGCAACACACCCCATATCTGTGTTTTGTATTTTTACAGAGGTATTTCCTACTTTTCACATAGATTTTGTGGTAAAAGTTGTTTTTCCAACGTCTTATAATTTCTAAACTACATAACGAATTCACTTGAAACTTTGAATAAATTGAAGAAATATTTGCCATAACTCAGCTTTGTACTTCAACAAACTTATGCCCATTTCACATTACAAAATATGTACCAACAGAGCTGAAATACTTTGAATAGTCTAGCGCATTTTCCTCTGTTAGCTTGACTATTCACCGAATAGTCCGTTCTATTCTACTCAACCTTTCGTAGGCCTCTTCATAATGCTCTGGTTAAGGTTTGCGTGCAACAAGAACAATGTCGTATCACAGTAACTACTAAAGATGTTCTATTGAAACTTCACACATGTCTTTGGGTCATTATGTAAGGTCACAGACCCAATAAGGTCCAACTATTTTGGTTAGTCGCTGTCC
The DNA here is from genome assembly GCA_027627225.1 of Congeria kusceri. Lineage (NCBI taxonomy): Eukaryota > Metazoa > Mollusca > Bivalvia > Myida > Dreissenidae > Congeria > Congeria kusceri. Next base: position 56,622,229 of record CM051026.1, on the reverse strand, counting down.
GGCGTCTTCAACAATTTACTTAAACAAGTTCTCTGAAACTGCTTGGCAGATTTTTAGCAAACTTGGCAGGAATGTTTCTGGGATGGTTCTTTAACAAATTCCTTCATATCTTTTGACTATAATGGAAAACACTGGTTGCCAAAGGTTAAACAAAACTGGAAAAAAATATTCTTGTCAGAAACCACTGGTGGATTTGAAAATAGTTTTCACATAAATGTTCCTTGGGTGACCCTCTACTAAATGACCTCATTGTTGTTATTCATAAAAAATTCCACCAGCGGGCGAGGTAGTTTTCCTTATTTGGCTACATTTTAAAATTTGAAAATCATCTGGTCTGAAACCCATAGCTGGATTTAAAAATGATTTGACAGAAATGTTCCTTGGGTGACTATCTTCAGAGGGCGGTGGAGTTTCCTTATTTGGCTATATTAAAAACTGAGAAAATCTCTCTGTTTATTTAACAGATATATTCCTTGCATGACCCTTTAAAAAATTCCTTCAAATTATTTTGATTCATTAAAAGCATTGCTGCCAGACTGAGAGGGTAGGTCAGTTTTCCTTAAATGACTATATTTAACAATATAAGACAAATATTTTTGTCTAAAACCACTGGCGTGATTTTGCAATAATTTGAAAGAAATGTTACTTGGATGAATAAGTTCTACCAAATTCCAATTTCACAGAAATGTAACTTGGGTGAATAAGTTCTTCCAAATTCCTGCAAATGGCCGTCAGTGGTCGATCATTGTTGCCAGATGAGCATGTCAACATGTGACTGTCACGCTAATTAATATTAAATGTTTACAAGCCATTAATATTTATTAAACTCAGGTGAGCGACCCAATGTTAATTTGGCCCTCTTGTATAACTAATGTAACAATATAAATATATATGTACTAATGTCTTAGCAGTTTTGCATGCACAAGATGAAAATAATCATTACTCATACTACTAACATGTAAACGTGTTGTAATTTATCAATTTAATATATTTGAATAAAGGAGACTGTTCTGCCCAGAGTATTGATTGTAGTAGCTGTGTCGTTGTGGATCAAAATTCAAGACCAGTTTTTTTTTTTTTCTAAACCTGTAAGTTAATGACTATCTGAACTACTACAGTTGAAAATAAATTGATTGTTCCTGTGTCTGTTGTATTGCATTTACAAACGTTTTGAGCTCGACATTTCGAAGAAAAAACAAGCTAATCTATTCGGCCCGGCGTCGGCATCAGCGTCGCAGCTAGGTTAAATTTTTTCGGTAAGCTAGTTTCTCTGGAATGGCTAGAGGGATTTCATTCCAATTTAAAACATGTATTTCCCACATTAAAATGAACATATTGGCCAAGTTTGGTAACTGTGGTTTGAAAATTGTCAAAATTATGGACCTTTTAACACTTAGACATTTTGCATACAACTATATGGACAGGTTAAAGTTCTTCGGTAAGCTGGTTTCTCAGGAATGGCTTGAGGGATTTCATTCAAACTTACAGCGCTTATTCCCAATATTAAAATAAACTCATAGGCCAATAACTATAGTTTGAAATTTGTCAACGTTATGGGCCTTTTTACACTTACGAATTTCACATATAAGCTATATGGGCAGGTTAAAGCTAGTTTCTCAACTTTTTGTTTCCGCTCTCTAACTCAAGAACAGATTAAGCTATTGTAATGAAACTTCAATCAGAGATACCTTATAGCGAGACCTCGCTTGGGATTGCATTTTGCATGGGTGGTATCAAGGTCAAGTTCACTGTTACTAACAATAGAAAAACAGTTTCCGCTCATTAACTTAAGAACGTATTTAATAACTCTTATTATATAGGTACCTTATATCAAGACCTCACTTGGGACTGCACATGGGGTGGGTGGGGTCAAGGTCAAGGTCACTGTTACTAAAAATAGAAAACCGGTTTCCGCACAATAATTTGAACACGCGTTGAGATATTTGCCTGAAACTGAATACATATATACCTTATATCGATACTTCGCTTGGGTTTGCATATGGGTGGGTGGGGTCAAGGTCACTGTTACTAAAAATAGAAAAACGGTTTCCGCTCAATAACTTGAGAATGCATTGAGATATTTAAATGAAACTTAACACATACATACCTTATAATCGTGGCCTCACTTGCGAATGCATATAGATTCAAGGTCAAGGTCACTGTTACTACAATAGAAAAACAGTTTCCGCTCAATAACTTGAGAACGCATTGAGATATTTTAATGAATTTTTATACCTAGATACCTTATATCGAGCCCTGGCTTGGGACTGCATATGAGATGGGTGGGGTCAAGGTTAGTGTTATTTATAAGACGTTCAACGAATTTAGTGTTATATTTTTTATAGGGCTAAATTGGTTGGAACGTTTATCGGCGAAGGACCTTTTATGTGGTGGAAACCTGAAAGTTTAAATTTTATTCAATTCCTATTATTTGCAACAATAAAGTTATCCATCGATGTAGTTTACATAGACAACTCCTAAACTGCTACACATATGCCGAAATGTACCTAGGAATGCATAACCTGCGCGTTCATCTACTACATTTATGTACAGACCGCCATGTGTATACCTTCAACTTTATTAATAAAATCAAACTGACCAATAGAAATGACGCCATGCCCTGAGTTAGCAGATTTATCGATACAATTGAACACGGTGGTACAACGCCGGTTATCGAGAGCTATTTAAAAATGCAAAGGTGTGTAGGTTTAAACTGTTAATGTATCCGAAATGAAAGTGTCATTATATAAATAGTTATGGGACATGAATTAGGAATGGATTATCTGCCAAGGTATGTAACTTTTATTGCAATCTGTTCACAGTAAATATCGTATTTCAGGACATGAAAGTTACTATCAAAATCCTGTCGGAACAATATAGACAAAGGAGGAAAAGTTTCCACCACAGAATTGGTGCTTCCCCGGTTACGCACTCCTAAAATATTGCCCATATAAAAAGTAGGTCAATATTTGCCGAGCGCTAACAAATTATGCTAGGGTCAAGGTCACCGTTACTAAAAATAAGAAAATGATTTTTGCTCAATAACTTGAGAACGCATGAGATATTTTAATGAAACTTTATGCATTGATACCTTATATTGAGACCTCGCGTGGTATTGCATATGGGATGGGTGGGGTCAATGTCACTGTTACTAAAAATAGAAAAATAGTTTCCGCTCAATAACTTAGAACGCATTGAGATATGTTTATGAAACTTTATACATACATACCTTATATCGAGAATCGCTTGGGATTGCATATAGGGTGGGTGGGGTCAAGGCTACTTTAACTAAAAATAGACAAACTGTTTCGGCTCAATAACTTGAGAACGCATTCAGATATTTTAATGAAACTATATCGAGACCTCACTTGCGATTGCATATAGGGTCAAGACCACTGTTACTAAAATAGAAAAACAGTTTCTGCTCAACAACTTGAGAACGCATTGAGATATTAAATGAAACTTTTTACATAGATACTTTATATCGAGACCTCGCTTGGGATTGCATATGGGTGGGTGGGGTCAAGGTCACTGTTACTAAAAATAGAAAAATGCTTTCCGTTCAATAACTTGAGAACGCATTGATATATTTTAATGAAACTTAATATATACATACCCTATATCGAGACCTCGCGTGACATTGCATATGTGGTGGGTGGGGTCAAGGCCACTATTATTATAAATAGAAAAATAATTTTCGCTCAATAACTTGAGAAAGCTTTGAGATATTTTAATGAAACTTAATACATGGATATCTTATATTGAGACATCGCTTGGGATTGCATATGGGGTGGTTGGGGTCATTTCAAGTTTACCATTACTGAAAAAATTATTCATGTGCTGACTTTAATGTCTTTCGTTTGAAAAATGTGGTTTTCATGGAATGTCCATGTTTCTTGTTTTATAAAAAAAAATGCCAATAACACTGACAAGCAAAGAAAAGTTGAACGCGCTGCCCTCCGACAGCTCTTGTTCTATCATAATGTATAATTTTAAATGTTATGTTTATGCCCCTGACGGTGGGAATATTAAAATCGAACTGTCCCTCGTCCGTCTGTTAGTCTGTCAGGCCAAGTTTTTCCTTTATCTTGATTACTGTCAAAGGTATTTAATTGAAACTAAAATACTTTTTTACTATCAATTTCTCCACGATGGAAAGCAACCCCATAACTCTGTTTTATTTTTTTGAAAGATTTATGCCCCCTTTTAACTTAGGAAGTTTTTTATAAAGCCCAATAACTTGAATACTATCAAAGTTATTTACTGGAAACTTAATACACATTTTAACTATCAACGTCTCCACCAGGGAAAGCAACCGACATAACTCTTTGTTGTTTTTTGACAAATTTATGCCCTTTTTTATTATTTATAAATTTTCTTTTAAGTTGTTCTGAAGTTTTTTCCTGAGCACCATTTTGACCTAAATAATCATGTTTGCATTTTTCATTCACGTTTATTTGCAAGGATTCATATAATGTTAATGAATCACGTGCAGAAAGAACATTTCTTGGCATAATTATGTCACCTGATAGTGACAGCACTAGTTTATTACACCCTCGGCATCTTGACGGTATATACTAGTAGTAGTGATTGCCCTTTCCAAGGTTCAGTGATTCCGTCCATACAATATGAACTTGATTTGACTGTTCATGTAGCATTAACACAGCAAAGAGCTTTCTACATCAGTTGGATACTTACACAGTTGTTGTTTGTGACCACTCCTAATCCACCCATATCATCCAACCTCTCTTGTCCTAATTTGGACTTTGAATAATTCAAACGGGCTGTCAAACACCAACTGGGGGCATCATCTTGTTCCCATAAAGTGTTTTTCATTTACATTATTCAGATTATAAATGTTTTCTATCGCCCACCGAACAATTATTGTTTTCTGTAATTCATAATATAAATATTAGGATGTCTGTACCGCCAGCGGAAACATTTCTGTTTGGTTTTCTGTAATTCAGAATACAAATTCCAAGATATTTGTATTGCCAACGGAACACTTTTAGTTTGCTTTTCTGTTATTCAGAAAATAAATAATGGAATGCTTGTTCTGCCAGCAGAACAATTTTAGTATTGTTTTCTGTTATTCAGAGCATACCTGTTAAGATGCTAGTTCCGCTTGTTATCATTTTGAAGAAATGATATGCCTGCTTAAAATTTTTTCTGTCAGAAATGATATGGGAGGTTATTAATTTGATTTCAATGGAAATTCTGATTTTTCTGTAGGAAATGATACGCTGGCTTATCAAATTGATATGAATTGAAATTCTGATTTTTCTGTAAGAAATGATACACTTGCATATCAACCTGATTTTCATTCAACTTTGATTTTTTTCTGTAAGAAATGATACGACAGCTTATCAACTTGATTTCCAGTGATATTCGAATTCTATAAGAAATGATACGCCAGCTTATCAACTTGATTTCAATGGAAATTTGAATGTTTCTGTAAGAAATAATACGCCAGCTTATCAAATTGATTTCCTTTGAAATGTGGATTGTTCGATAAGGAATGATACCCCGGTTTAGCAACTTGATTTAGTTCAGATTAGGATGTTTTTGTAAGAAATGATATGCCAGCTTATCAAATTGATTTCCATTCAAATTTGAATTTTTATGCAAGAAATGATATGCCGGCATATCAAATTGATTTCTTATGAAATTTTGATCTTTATGTAAGAAATGATACGCCAGCTTATCAACTTGATTTCAAATTGAAAATTGAATTTTTCTGCATGAAATGATACGCCGGCGTATCAAATTTATTTTCATTCACATTTTTCTGTAAGAAATAAAACGCCGGCTTATCAAACAGATTTTCATTTGAATTTGATTGTTTCTGTAGGAAATAATACGTTGGCGTATCAAATTGAATCTCATTCAAACTTTAATTTTTCTGTGAGAAATGATACGCTGGCTTATCAAATTGCTTTTTCGTTCAAATTTGAATGTTTCTGTAGGAAATGATACGCCGGCGTATTTTCATTTAGATTTTTTATTTTTTTTAATGATAAGCCGGCGTATAAAACTGATTTTTTTTTTTTTAAATCTGTAAGAAATGATACGCCGGATTATCAACTTGCTTTTCATTCATATTTGAATTCACTGTTGGAAATGATACGCCGACGTATCAATTGATTTTCATTTAGATGATAATTTTTCTGTTAAAAATGATACGCCGGCCTATCAAATTGATTTTTATTCAAATGTTTCTGTAAGAAATGATACGCCGGCTTATGAACTTGCTTTTCATTCATATTTGAATTTTACTGTTGGAAATGATACGCCGGCGTATCAAATTGATTTTCATTCAGATTTTATTTTTTCTGTAAGAAATGTTACGCCGGCTTATCAACTTGCTTTTTCATTTATATTTGCCTATTTCTGTTAAAAATGATACGCCGGCGTATCAAATTGATTTTTTATTCAAATATTTATGCAAAAAATGATACGCCGGCTAATCAATGGGCTTTTTCATTCATATTTGAATTTTTCTGTCAAAAATGATATGCCGGCGTATCAAATTGATTTTAAATCATTTTTTTTATATACAAATGATACACCAGCTTATCAACTTGCTTTTCATTCATATTTGAATTTTACTGTTGCAAATGATACGCCGGCGTATCAAATTGATTTTCATTCAGATTTTAATGTTTCTGTTAAGAATGATACGCCGGCGTATCAATTTGATTTTTAATCACATTTTTCTGTAAGAAATGATACGCCGGTTTACCAACTTGCTTTTCATTCATATTTTAATTTTACTGTTGGAAATGATACGCCGGCGTATCAAATTGATTTTTATTCAGATTTTAATTTTTCTGTTAAAAATGATATGCTGGCTAATCAAATTGATTTTTATTTTAATTTTTCTGTAAGAAATGATACGCCGGCTTATCAACTTGCTTTTCATTCATATTTGAATTTTTCTGTCAAAAATGACACGCCGGCGTATCAAATTGATTTTTATTCAAATATTTCTGTAAGAAATGATACGCCAGCTTATCAATTTGCTTTTCATTCATATTTGAATTTTACTCTTGGAAATGATACGCCAGCGTATCGAATTGATTTTAGTGAACATTTTATTTTTTTCTGTTATTTATTTGAATGAAACAGTGTTTTGATTATTGTTTACAATGAATTCAATCAAATTATGTGAATGTACTCTAAAAATGACACTTTGTTGTGCTTTTCATAAATGCATTCCCCCAAAATGTGAAAAAATTAACAAAAATAACCATTCAAAAGTCGATTTTCTTGACTGTATTTTGGGAATGATTGGACTTTCCCTTTTTAAAATGGAAAGCATTAATAATAATAATAATAATACTAATAATAGTTATAATAATAATAATAATAATAATAATAATAATAATAATAATAATAATAGTAATAATAATAATAATTTGTACAAATATTATTTTAAATAAACAACAAGTATGTTGTCTACACATATTCATGGAAATAAATTAACTGTATATTATAATATTGCTTGCTTCTCAGTGTCTAACTGAATATTTAAAATACTTGCCCACAATTACATTCATATTTAGCTTAAAACATTCATATTTAGCTTAAAACATGTATCTAATTTGCGCGATATTGTGGGAAACCTTTAAACGGAAAATATTTATTGTGTTGTTGATTTTTGTGTGTTTTTTTTTGTCAAGTCACATTCAAATTGTCACTAGCAGAGGTGGATGACCCTAAGTGTAATCGGTTACTATAGAAACAGTGTCGATTTTATTGCCGAATACTGATAAGAAGGATGTTTGTGTAGTCTGTTAGAAGAAAAGAAGTTAAGAATGCGCTATTGTCTGAAATATTTTGAAACTTATAAGAGTTTTTAATATCTTCATAAAACACAAGTGAATACAATTGATATAACCGCTACCATCTTTCCAATAATAACACATCATCATTATCATGATCATCATCATCATCATCCCATGTTCTTCTGCATCATCACCGTTAAATTCACATATATTAGTTTACTAGAATGAGCGCGTCCTGGTTTTATGTTTACGCATTAGGCACTTCAAAAACTAATCTCGCAATAGTAAAATAATACATGGCATATTCATTTTTATAGCAATACTTTTGTGACTGCATCATCATGATCATCATCATCATCCCATGTTCTTCTGCATCATCACCGTTAAATTCACATATATGAGTTTACTAGTATGAACGCGTCCTAGTTTTATGTTTACGCATTAGGCACTACAAAAACTAATCTCGCAATAGTAAAATAATACATGGCATATTCATTTTTGTAGCAATACTTTTGTGACTGCATCATCATGATCATCATCATCATTATGATCATCATCATCATCATCAGCACCAGCATCATTATTATCATCATCATTATGATCATCATCATCGTCATCATCATCAGTATCATCATCATCATCACCAACGTTATATTCATGCAATGTTAATATTAGCAACACATTTACGTGTATACTAGGATGTATACCTCGCATGTTTATGTGCATGTCTTACGCATTACAAAAACATATAAAACTAATCTCGCATTCATTTCTTTAGAAACGTTTGTACAGACACCACGTCGTTTTTATCTTTGTATGTATTTACAGATTATTATTTACAGAACTATACTACTACTACTACTACTACTACTACTACAACAACAACAACAACTACTACTACTACTACTACTACTACTACTACTACTACTACTACTACTACTACTACTACTACTACTACTACTACTACTACTACTACTAGTACTACTACTACTACTACTACTACTACTAATAATACTATTACTACTACTACTACTACTAATAATAAAAAAAAAGAATAATACTATTACTAATACTACTACTACTACTACTACTACTAATAATAATAATAATAATAATAATAATAATAATAAAACTTAAAATAATAATATTATTAAAAAAATAATAATTATTATTATTATTATTATTATTATTATTATAATAATAACCCGACGCTCCATTAATAAGATAGGTCGCCATTATTACTTACAAAATTTCTTTAGCAAAAATTGGCATTTCAACAATTCTTTTATGACAATATTTAGTTTTTAGGTATTGTAAGTCGTTGTGCTTGCTTTTAACATGTCGCAACAGCTATATAAAATGAATTGTATCGTATCTAAATAACGTCTTGCGGGACGAGTAAATGACAATTAGCACATGCATCATTTGTAAGTAGATCATGACAATTTGTAGTACTTACCTTTTGTTAATCGTAAATCTAGCTTATCCATAATTATTTTGATTCTTTTATATTTCCAAACAAGTACAATAATAAAGAAGTACGATTTAAAATAGAAAACTCCCATCACTTTTCAGACTGATCACAATCGTATGTTTGGTAGTTAAACCTCTTAGTTGTTTATGTTGCTCATTTATATTAAATTTTTATGACTGTTTGTTTGGAATCTGTCTTCATAGATATTTTTAATCCGATTGTTATTTAAGCGTTGCATTTTTCACTTTCAACTATATTCAAGGTGTCAGTTTTCACAGTTAATGCGTCATCATGCCTTCACTGAATAGCAGTTTGTATACGACGCCTTATTATGTTATATGACAAACAGGATGTTGTTTTGATAATTGGATACCTCTCTTACAAGTGTGCGAGAACGCTTTCACATTGTAATGACTATTATTATTAGCATCTACAAAAGAAATATGTTCATGCAGTGAAAGTTTATGAATGTGAAGTATTTATGTGTCTTTTTCAATGTGTCATGCACTTAAACTAAAAAACGTATCCATTTCATGATGTTTCACATAGAAAAAAGCATATACATGTTAAATGCTAATGCACATACAATTTATGTATTGTTTTATTTTTAAGCGTTACTCTACTTTCCAAAACTACTTGCATACTGCAGATTATCATAATATTGCTTACAATATATGTTCAGTATGTCTATAATCGGGATAGTGAAACATTTTTTGGATATACTATTTTCTCATATTTAATAAAATCAATGTTTCAGCAACAGGATTTATATTGTAATATTAACATCATCCTTTACAATATTGTACAATTTTATTAGACGGGCTTCTGATATAACTATAAATCTGAATTATCTACAACAGTTGTATTGAAATAACTCAGTAATGGAGCTTTGAAAAACTTTAAAACACTACATGAAAAATACTGTTGCTTTTTATTTTATTTTGACTACGTATACAACAAAACGCAGTATTTTTTAAATTTCTTACTGTTTGATTATAAAAAAATAGAAGAATTTAAATTGCCAATGCATAAGGCTGAACTACTGCAACAAATCAGGTTACGTCTAAGTCCAGAATAATTATGATTCGTAAACCTATCAACCAATCAGCATATCAGGTTTTGCCATATCCACAACCTGGCAAAGCTTCATATTACTTTTGACACGTTATTGTCTAGGAATACACAGGATATTGTCATCGTTGTTTGTCGGGGCAATAAAGTTTATGATCACGGTAGTTGTGACAGCAGCAAGTCCAGACTACTAAGGATCCATTTCGATTGATCTCAAAGATAAAATACTTTTATCATTTGTCTAGTAGTAATGATTACTGATAAGTTAACAACACAAAGCGGCACTAAGTAAACGATCCATATAGCAGATGTCTAAGACGGAAAAGTAATGAAAATGTGTAGTCTATTACTTTTTATCAAATGTTGCCAAATATTTACATTAGAATCTGTTTTTATAACCTACATCTATCTGACACATCTTACTTCATATAAATTATGTATTAGGTTATTGTAACTTAGTGAAATAACGCGAGTTTTGAAGTAATTTTTACTGTCTATATATAACAAAATTAACGCGTTAGGAAGAATATATGTCACTTCCGGTTTGAAACAAAATGGCGTATCGATAGAAATTTGCGCAAAATCCTGTTGTCTTGTATGCTATTCTCGCTTATAAAAGCGTTATTTATGAAAACTGATACGAGAAGTTGATTTTGTATGGCTCAAACTAGGTAACTAAACAATATATAACATTTGTTAGAAGCTTGGCCTTTCACCTTTAAATGGAAAATATTTGTTTGGTAAAGTATAACGTATCATTCCAATTGTCACCCTAAGAGGTTTATGACACTAAGTGCTATCGGGTACCGTGGACACAGTGTCGATATTATTGCCGAATACTGATAAAAAATGTCTGTGCAGCCTGTTAGAAAAATAGAATTTCAGAAAATCTATTCATTTGTCTAACACATTTTAAAACTAATCTTACTATCTTCATAAACAATGAAGTCAATACAATTTGAAGAAAACGAGATCGTCTTTACAATCATAAACTCACAATCATGCAACAATGTGGTATTTCTTTACCATCATACTAATTATTTAAAAGCTATATACTAAATTTTCAGTATTTGTCTTCACAATGTTTGTTTTAAAATTTCTTAATGCATACGAATAAATGGCCATTATTTTGCCGAGAAGAATTAAAATTAAAGAAAGTTTCAAACACAACACATCGATAATGCAATTCCTAAAATAAAATATTATCTGAAATGCTCAACCATTGTTGTTTATTTTCAGGTATAACTGATACATCTACCTAGGCCATGTCAATGTGTGAATTAAAGCAACTTTAATTATGCATCGAGTGCTGAAAAATCACGGAAAATGAGAATGCTATAGTTAATTATGACAGCCAAATGAAGTTTGTGTGATAAACCCATTATATGAAATAAAGGCAGCTGAACTTTGAATTTCCATTACGTAACCTTGTTTGGGGGCTATACAAATGCATTTATTGGTACAAAACAGATTATTTCTTTCAAACTCATTCCTACAAATATTATCATATTAAGTGACATAATAAATATTTAAAAAAAATAATTACGGTAACGCATTGTAACAGCCGCGTTTTTACAACCAGCAACACTTGCTTTCTGTTCCCTCCCATGTGCGAGCATAAATGTACAAAAAACAGATGCCCAGGGGTTATAAATCGACAGCTGCTTAGGGTGGCCCTTAATCTGTTATTTGAATGATATGCAGATAAAATAGTTCGAGCGTAAAAAAATCAGATCATTGTAATTTAATTTTATTTTGTCAAACACAATTAATTGTTAATAATCATTTATGTTAACGTGTGGCTAAAACAATATCTTTAATAAAGGGAAGTTAATTATCTTTCAGAAAAGTATAACTTTACAGTACCTAATGTACAATATCAGCCATATATTTTAACAAAAACAATACCCTTACAGAGAAACATGCTGTCATACAAAAGTGCATCCAGAAGGAAATGGGTTAAATGTCAACGATTTGACTAAAACAATGATTTTGTTATTTGTTTCATGAAATCATGCCAATATGAACAAACAAAACTCATCTTCACAATCATCATCATCATCATCATCAACATCATCATCATCGTCATCATCATCATCGTCAACAACAACAACATGAACATTACCATCTTCATATATACCATTCTCATTCTCTGATGAATTTCAAAACCCAATTAAACCACAACAATAAATAGAGAATATTTGTTTGTTTTCGGTGTGATAACGCGTGATATCGTCACCGGAAAGGGAGACAATTAATATTTTCACGAGTGCTTGCGGTGACGATATCCTGCGTTATCACACCGAAAACAAACAAATGTTCTTTTTATATAAATGCTTTTTGAATATTCTTTACGTTTGATTTTTATTAAGGGGATTTTCAACACGATATTTACCATATTACGTCCGCACTATTTTCTCTATAATGCGAAATAATTGGGATTAGTAATAAACATTCCAGCGCCATCTTGGATTACGATCACATGTGCCGTGGATTACATCTAGTTAAGCAACTTAAATCTAAAAATTTTTTTGACTCAAGGCATTATCATGGCAGCGTGTTTACAGTAAGCCAGTCTACTATGATACTCAGTGTATTCATAGACAACGCAGAATCCGTGTTACTAAATCTATTTAAGTTTAAATACATTTGGATACACGTAGTCGTTGAATAATGGTCAGCTTTTAAATCAAACAGTTAACATGCACTGCTAGCTTTAAATATATTTATGATAAAAGTACATATTGAAAGTGAAAGTGCATTCAGTTCTCCGAAATTAGTTTTCTAAAAATAGCGTGTGCATACGTGCTATGATATTAACAATAGCTGGCACAGTCGCGATATTCAAACGCACATCTGTTTTCGCAAGCAATTTAAGCTGATTAAACTCGTAGATGCGCGTTAAAATGTACAACAATAAAAGATGTACTGTTAGGAGTGTTTTAACATTTAATACTTAGAAGTATAAAGTGGTTTCTATATTAATTATTCGGACTTAACAACACAATTGGATTAAAAGTCGGTCAAACATTTGAAGAAAACAAGATGGCGGAGAATTGAACGCTGAACACTACTTACAAGAACACACATTGGATACTTACATACTTAAGAGTGGTTACTGGATATAAAAACTTAATACACACAAAACAATATAAGTATGTGCTTAATGAACACTAGTTATAACTTAAGGGTACACTGGAGTCTTGTTATATTTTGGAATTGGTGAACGGGCAATACAACAATTATGTAAACAAAGGGAGACTACTTTTCATAGCAACAGTAAACAACAAGTGCAAGTGTAATATGCTGGGATGAATAAAGTGCAAAGGATGAAATAAATACTTTGGATGCTAGAATTAAATTTGGACCAAGCTAACGAGCTCCAATGCCTTATGGGTAAAACTTGTCCCCGCAATGCATTATCAGTTCTAGTCTCCCTGGCTCAATACGACTGAGGAAAATCCAAGAGCAAATAAGACGAAAGACAATTCAATATATCAGAGAGGTATTCTTAAAATTTGGTGTTACTACTCTTTTCTTTTTTGGTAATTCTGATAAATATGATAAATATTGACAACACCTACCATTAAATATTGTTGAAATCAAATAAAATTTAAAAAAAGGTAGTCCATCACTGTGAGTGATATAAGGATATATCTCACTGATATTTTTATATATTACAACTAAGGCAGGTACCACACCTATGATGCTTTGATAGAATTCATGTGTAACATGAATCGGTAGTCATAACAATCTAACATCCCCGCCAATTAACAACTGGTCGTCAAAATGGAATTACTCGGGCGAGTTTATTGTGTCAAGTAATAAGCTCGCAGTGTTTTGGTCAAAACCGCGCATGATTTAAGTATTTAGTAAGAAAAGAAGCTTAATGTAAGGTAATTATTGAAATTCTGCTTGCGAAGAGACTTCGTACCAATATTGACATCAAGTGAGATCTACAGGTCTGCGCTTGGTTTCTGCTTCGGTTTATAAGTACAAATAAGTCCAACCTATATCCAAACACCAATGTTCCATCCCTCTAGCTGTATACGTTACTCCATCTACTGCTTGTATTTGCCCATCCAATTATTTCAAATGATTTCATCCTTGATTTTTAGTTGATTTGGTGTGTTCAATAATGATTGTTTTAATTATTTGTATAATTATTGGGCAGAAATATGTAGCCTCAGGTAAACATAAATATTGACGCATGTTTTTACTTTGAATGCACGTAACACATATTGGTATACTATTTATTGTTTTGTATTATGTGTATAATATGTGTATGGTTACTTTAATAATTTGATTTATTGTTTTAGAAACATCACATTTGTTTAGCCAGATATAAATAACTGAATGAACCAGTAAATACATGTATATATTCATTCGTTTACCTCTTCTTCCCACAATAACGAGAAAATCAAATAGATGGTAATGTATGTATTTACGCGATGCAAAAGAGTTCTTATCAAGCGGAGTTTTACATGATTTTAGATCAAAGAAATGTATTCATGTAAAGCCATTTCCGTTCTTTTTTTGACGACAGTACGTGTCCTACATCCACGAAGTGTGTTATGTGTGTATTTTCTTTAAATACTTTTAAATTAGTGTATAGTTTACATAATGGTTCACAGTAGACGCTATTAGTAACATACGCGTATTAATTTGAAGATATGTCGTCATATGTTCATATAGCTATCACACTTGGTAAATTCGTAAATACGTTCAGTTTCATTTCAACATGTATACGAAAACAGCTTTTATGTAACTATAATTTAAATTAAACTTAGGTATTTAAAGCAATGCGAGTGAGGAAAAGTTTTCACGTGATAACAAATGCACAACGACAACAGCTTCCTTGACCGATTAATTTCTATTCAAGGGGTATTTTTTATGTGTTCTCATTTTAATCATTTGAAATTGGAAAAAAGACTAATGTATTGAATGCGCCATTGTTTCTGCATTCTTTCGGTATATTGTTTATGTTACTGTACATTCTGAGAACATTCAACGACAAAGTTCGTATCGACGATGCAGATGACCATACACGATGTTAGGAAACTCGAACCTTACTTTACACTTAAGTGATGTCAATTGGACTCCATACAACAAATGAATCTCTACCAGTTGTGTACCTTTTCATTGATATTGGGCCCCGAGATGCGATAACTCCGATATATACCGCGATATATTGCCCATATTAAAAAGCGCAGTTTCCCTTCTTGTATCACTATAATTACCGTACAGTCTAATTCAGTTCAAAACGAAAGTAATGTTCAAATACCAATATACTCAATTCAAGTATCGTATACCAATAAAACACAATATTTTCTGTTAAATATCATATTTAAAGTCTAATAAATACAGATGCATTATAAATCTGCATACTTTGATAATTATGCATGTGCACAGTATATAAACATTGTATTAAACATTTCTATTAAAACGTGTACACACTGCTTATTGTAAACATGAAGGCAAACCGAACAACAAACACCATAAATTCACCCGTGTAGGTATTTATAAAGACGAACATTAAGACAATCTTAACATACTTAATTTTTACCATACAACCAAGAAATGCATTGTTTCAAGATTTCAACCCAGCAATTGCAATATCATTCTAAGATTTAATATTTGTGATGCACCTGCTTAATAGAAAAAATGTTCCAAACACAAACTCAAATTTAGACTTATTTTCAACTAGGTAAGACTAACAAAAGGATATTTTATAAATATTGCTCCAGCATCGACTGACCACTCTAACATGTCACATATAACCATTAAGTATCAGAATTGTATGCATTTATTTCAACACGTTTTCTACACACACAAAATACAACTTTTCAAAATGTCGTTATTTTTAGGTTATTGTTACACAACACCTTAATTATATTTTACAGTTTTGTATTAGAAATAGACATTTTGTCAGCTATCTGATATCAATCTATATGTCAGTTAATTATAACCTGATAAAGTTTTCTCAATGCAATAGCATATGTTTAACATTTTATTTTTTAAATCAGCAATTCAACAATTATGTTTCACAAACATTACAATGTGTAGTGGAGCCAGTATATATAGAAAATGCAAAATCACCGATACAGTAACGGTAGCAAGGCTTTATTTTAAGACAAAATAAAAATAAAAACAAACAATATTTTTAATAAAAAGACATGACAAACACATAAAAAGTACATATCGTTAAATACCGGTATAACACTTTTATATCGCGATATTTTATCGCATGATCCAATACCGCGATATACCGGTATAACGGTATATCGTTACAGCGTATGGGAAACCGTGCCTTTGACCGACTTTAGACTTGTAACACGGATGCATGCAATCTAGTTTAAAAAGAACACAACATTGCTGAGTAAATTATTTCAGACTTAGTCATTTAGTACATTATAAATTTTACAAAGTGCAATTGAATGTGCATGGTAGTTAGTTAGTCAACGTTTTTTTTTTATACAGAGAGAGGGAGATTCAATATTTATTCAAGTCGAAGGGTAATTACTCTATATAGATTATATACAGCTGAACCTCGTTATATCGAGCTCGGTTAAGTCGAATTTCCGGTTAAGTCGAACCTACGTCTCATGTGTGATACGTCATCACACATGCCACTCGACTAACACATACACTTAGAACAATTGACTAGCATAATATTCCGTATATAAATCTATGCAATACAATTACCAATTACAACTGATATATCACAGGCCAACTGTTCAACCAGTGCAAGCATAGGTAGCCTATTGTTTTAAATACACAGAAAAACACAGACTAAAAGGTCCCAAATCATACAAAAATCAGGATAAAATGCCCATCTACTTATGTTTATGAGCTTTTGACCGTATGCATGTTGAGCATTGTTTCATGGATTGGTAAAAACTTGTCCATTTTATTATTTAAGTCATTTATCATCTTTGGCTTATTAATTGTAATTTTAGGTACATAACGGTAGCAATATTGTAATGCAAAATATATGAATAAATAAAGGTATCGCTAAATAATTAATGCGAATTTGCAAACGTGATCTGTTTTAACACAAATGCCTTTAAAGCGTGTGTTCATACACAGATTTGATAAACTGAAATGAAGCGTTTTTTTAATTTGTTTGAATTTGGTGTCCTTTTAAACAATATTTCAGTCATATAACGGTGGTCATTTAACCTACCCACACGTTTCATCGGCAAGCTTAGCCGATTTAAGCGGATTACCAGTACCTAGTGCACATACTTATGCCAGTAACTTACAACTGCCCTGCTTGAATCAGAAATGAGAAAAAATGGCCGTAGAAATCATTTCTTGACCAATCCTCACACCAGTTATGAACGCAATGGTCAAACTGGCAAATCCATGATGCGCGCTAGCGCTTCATGGATAATTTGACAGATTGACCATTCCGTTCATAATCCATGATGCGTGCTATCGCTTCATGGATAATTTGGCAGTTTAACCATTGCGTTTATAATCGTATGAACGCAACCAAAAGTATTTACAATCCTTATATTTACATTATATTTGGGATGATTTTATTGCATGCCTTTATATTATTTTTGTTTAACATGCATTGTATTGCCAATCTAAGAGAAATATCCCCCACAGCAGTTTTTTTTATCGGAACAGCGAAGTACCGCCCCTTGTAACCAAACTACATAAAATAGAATGCAAACTACGATTAATAAAATAGTTACTTACAAAAATGACATTTTCTCCTTGTTTTACATTCAATTTTCTGCGACAAATGAAATGTAATGTAAACATTATGAGTCATAACATTTTTATTTTCCTTGCATAAATCATATCGGTGCAAAAATAAAGAAAAGTAAATTAAACAAATGCAAAAATACCTGTGACATCAAGAAGAAATGCTATAGCCAACAAGCACCAACAATTATTAATGTTTTAGAAAGATATATATAAAATAAAAGTGCTTTGTTAGTAAGACAATAAACCATATCATGAATACTTCTATACCACAGTTTAAATTCGCACAATTCCTAGGCTGAGAGTTTAACAGATCCTCGATAATCCTGTTTAATTATTTACACAACAGATGGAGACTTAATTGCTTTTAAATGCTTTAAATCCACACCATATATGCAAATTTTCACTCGGCGAGACAAATGCAAAACAATCCCAAATTACATCACTAAACAAGAGATGACGTGTAAGCTAGGTCATAGATCAATAGCATCCACACGGGCGTATCTAAGCTCTTTGCTTTGCCTGGGCATAACTTGTATTAGAAAGGATAACTTTTTAATATAAATCTCAAAATGCTTTTTTTTCTTATTGTACATGTTGAACAATTCATCATTATTAAATGTGATATAAATGCACAATAAATTAGACGATCTAAATGCATCTAGCAAACAGACACATAAATGTAAAATCAAATCCATTTTAAAGCTACGTTCCTGAACCGATGTTACGTCATGGAGATTTTCTGTGGTCGCTTTTAAGAAAAGTAATGTTTACCTAAAATGCACTTGCTAGCGAAATGGCTTTGTTTAATAATAACACTTGTAGACCTTGCATGATATAATACTATCGAGACAAAAAGAAAAAAATGTCGATTTGATTTTTGTAAAAGAAGAACTGGAACGAAATGTTCATGTATATTAATTATAAAAAAAAAAAATTTAACCAAAATTAAACAATAAATGCAAAAAAGTAACATTGAACATTATAAGACATCTTAGTTCATGTAAATATTCTTGTCGAAATATAATTTGCATACAAATTTGACACACATATATTACTACGCCGGTGATAGGACATACCCCTTCCATATTATAATGCATATGCAATGTAAATATTTGACTGTGAATTACATGCTTTTTTCCATTGTTTAAAACATAGGGAAGTCCGTACTCAGTACCTTCTTAATTGGCACCATGGTGGAAATTCTGTTAAGGATTTTTATTCTTTAATGGGAGCAACCAACGATGAAAGTATCCATAAAGTGACAATAGTGTGTGTCATCTTTTAAACAACATACATTCTTAACAACACACATGTTTAAGAGGCAACCATGTAATTCAAAAGTGTGTATTTGTATATTGTGTATTGTTGGGCAGGTGGCCTTTATTTAGTTTAATAATCTGTGTTGAGTTGAGTTGAGTTGAGCTGAGTTGAGTTGAGTTGAGTTGAGTATGCTTTTCTTAATATTAAGTAGACCAACAAAGATGTGATTTTATTAAGATTGAATATTAAGATAAATTAAATTTCTGTTATTGGTATAGAGTTGTAAAACAAGTGTAAATTTCAGGGATTCACACAGGATATTTGAAGGCATGTTGGCATCTAGCGCCAACCGCCCGACCGAATCGCTCTATCCAATAAAAAATAAAACCAAACACAACTCACAAATTGCGATTGTGTTGACTGGCGGATATGTTTGCTTGTGACCCGTTCTGAGTAATACCACTCACTTTGACACATTTCAATCAATGAAATGTTTTAAAAATGCCTGTTCCATATTCTTGGAAAAACATAGACGCTTTCACAAATGTCAATCATATACGAATTTATCTTCAATATTATCTAATTATCGCACTTAGATATCGCGTTTTTAGCGGTAAAACTAGTGTATATAAAACAGCACGTGCATAGTTTTTGCGACATTCCAATGAGCACGTAGTAATGTTTGTGATATTTGATGAATTGAAATTAATTCTTAAAGAATAGCTGGGGATGAGTTTAAACACTTCGACCGGTCTATTTTATGCGATGTCACATAAATATCAATTGTATCTATTGAAGTATAAACTTCGCCCTTAAAAAGTCGCCGCATTTGATTGGCTAACCCGATCGTTGTGGGTGAACATGCCATATATGTATGTAGTCTCTTGTCAATCACAAAGTGGAAGTGCGACAACATAGATCAATCGATACTGCGTTCGTTTATGACACCTCGATTAAATATCTGTGTAATAGACCGATCGGGGTTAGTTTTATCTACTCCCAGCTATTGTTATAGTATCAATTTCATATTAATTGGGAAATCCACACTACAAATATGAAGTCGCGTTAAAATCCATTGGTTTTCGGGCATCTGTTTCAATTAGCGAGAACAACATTTAAAATTCACTTGACATGCAACAAAACAAGCCATGCTATTCGCCTTGTATGCCCCCACCATCAATGATGGAGTCATAAAGCTTTTACTCCGCCCATGGGAACGTACGTATGTACGTAGTGTACTTGTGTACGTATGTTCGGATTCGTGTCCGGACATTAACTTTGTCCAGCATTGGATGATTTTCAAATAACAGAAATATAATGAGACGTTGTGTATTTTTATAAATAAAGAAATTACAACCATTTTTAATAATGCCTAGTTTACACTGCGTGCTAACTTTTGTTGAGTGTATGTATACATTTAATCAGCCTATCGTATCCAAGTACACATGATGGTAATGATCAGATAAGTTATCAATGATCAAAGTCGAAAATTAACCATTATTTATTTGTAACTGTAGTTGCATAGTCAAACCAGAGTGTTTATAAAGACAAAGGGATTACATATAAGTTCGTACGGAATATATAATATTGAACATGTACATGCGTATTAAAAAATTAAGGTTTGTAGTATGTATCATGGTGATTATATGTTAATACAACAATATAAATGATGCATGCACCACAAATGCAAACCGAAAAGTGCGGACATGCCTTATTAATACACTGTGGCTATATGTTTTATTTAATATTCTAGGAAGTGTAGATTTAGTGAATAGTATGTTAGTGACGTGGATGGAGAATGTTTATCTGCCATGACGGTGGAATATATCGGACTAAACTCCAGATATAAACATTTGCAGAGCCAGTAAATAATTTTCTTCCAACGACACTAACCTATTATTGTATTTATTTTGTCATATTTTAATATAATTAAATACCGTTTATTCATATCAATATATTGCTATTTTATTGACATCAATCCCAAAAATTACACGACAGCCTTCATCGAAACAGAAACTTCTGCGTGAGTAATATACTAATTTTTTAGCATTAACTGTAATACGATTGTACTTTAAGAAACTACCCTTATGTATAAATTTAATGAGAAAACAAGGTTGATGAATATTTCCAAATGGTTAAGTTGGTAAGAATAATCTTTAACCCAAATGCCAACTTTGAGGCCATTGCTTTGAACTATATAAATAGAGCAACAACATTATTATATCACGAAAAGCGTTCTTCAGCATCAAACAGCTAGATAAACCTCATCTAGAAAATCACTCAACGTCCCTGTTCATCATATTCATTATAATGTACCGTTCCCAATTGAAGAGAAATCAAATTTGGAGTAAACGCATGGTGTAAAGTAGGAAATGCATGTTTTCGGAATTTCAGATACAGTTCTGCACGCTGTTTGGAGATTGTGTCTGCACGTTCCTTTTGGAAACTTGGAGCATATATCTTTCTGTAGTAATATGTAACATTTTTATCTTGTTTTAGGAAATGTCGACTGCATCGGCAATCTACATTGAACTGGTTGTACTTTCTATAAGTAGGTGTATCACTATGCATAATCTGTGTAATTTGATTTTGTTTATCCATCTGATAATGATACCGTCATCTTATCAAGGTTAGAAGAGTTTACTAACGTTTAATAACACATCAACAATTATTTGGCATTTAACAATTATAAGGAGCATAATTATACACGGTATTCCTGATAAAGAAAATACACCAGTAATGATAGTTTCACTGTAATAATTGTATAAGTATTTAAATCAATTTATCTCTCATAATTTGATAATAAATATTAACTCGGGAAGCACATTCCAGAATATTTATTTGAAGAGGCCCATCGACAGGTAATACGTTGTAAAATTTAAAAAAATAAAAATAATTTCATGAAGTATTCATATATATATATATATATATATATATATATATATATATATATCTACATAAAATCAGAGTAAATCAAACAATCACTTTAAGGCATGCATAAATCATTAGAATATAAAATTATTTGTGTGAAATAATAAGAACATATAGGACAATAAATACTTATACAAATATATTAGCAATATATATTTACATGACATGCGCATACTGTAGATTAACATGCATGCGCTTAAGTTTCAACTTCATACACTTTTAATTATAAAAAGACAAGCATTAAGATTGAGACAGGCATACTAATTCTTACTTTCAAACATTCTCATTCATTAGAAGTACGCATTTGGGAGCTTCTAATTTAAAATGGTCGTGGTGGCGTAGTGGATATGGTGGCCGCCTAGTGAACGGGAATTCTCGGGTTCTATCCCCATTCTGGGAGCGTTCTCAAGATCTTTCCCAAAGACACCAAGTACATGTTCTACCCAGAAAACGGACTCGAGAGTGTCTCAGTTAGCCTTAGGATTTCGATGCAATTAAGCTAAAATAAATAGGTTTAAACTTAACCTAAACTTAAATGAGAATATTTAGCCTCAATTAAATTTAATATATCATTAATAAAGTTTCATCGCTTGTGCATATAACTTTCCTACTTACACGTGCTCTGTTTGCAGTGCTGGGTGTCTCGCTGGACTTCCATCTTAATTGTTCTACTTCGGACACGGGGAATCTACAAATTCAATGCGAGACAAACAAAACCGACCTAACGTTAACTTCTAAAAGTCGGATATCCGACAAATCGGTTAGAATAGCAGAATGCATATTTGCTGCGTCATCGTGCTTTTTAATGGACCATTCATTCCAGGGTAAATATTTCAACATGTACATTTAATATGTATGAATAATTTAAATGAATTGTCGCGGATTTACGTAGCTTCAATTTATTTGTATTGTCCAGGTTTCCAAACATGATGCAACAGTTTAGATAAAGTTACATGTAACGAATCTTTTGAACTAGAATACTATCTCTGTGTCTACTTGAATAATAAAACTCGACGGATTATTTCTTTCTATTTTCTATTTTCATGAAATAATAAATACACGTTACTCATTTGTAAATGCTATTATAGCAAACATATATAAAACGTATGGTTAGCGCTGTGTTTATAATAATATAAAGTGTAAATATATAACTTATAATAATAATACATGAACATATAGGAATATCAATGTCTGTGTACAGTACTTGCATTGACTTTACTGTTTTACTTTTCACGTTTATGTCTAGAGACCGATAACCATTCAGATAACCATATTGACTTCACAAAACTGAACTAAATTTACATTGAACCTGTTTTCGTAACACCTTTGATCACGTGTGTGTTTTGTATTCTTGAGCATTGTGTATGACACAGTACATATTTTGTATACTACCCGAAATAAAATTCGGGAGCATATAGTCGCCGCTTTGTCGCCGTCCATGAGTCCGTCCTTCCGTCCGTCCTTCCGTCCCACTTTCTTGTCCGGGCTAATTTTCAGTAACTTTATGAGAAACTTCATTACCAAAAGGAGTTGTTCATATTACCAGGACGTTCTGCTTCAATAATTTTTTCTTAGATTTATGGGACTTTGTACATTTCTGAAATTAGTATACATGTATAGTGCACAATTATTTACATTCTGCACGGGCTATTTCTCAGCAACTACTGGCCAAAATTTAACGAAACTTTATGGAATGCCTCATTACCAAAAGGAGTTGTGCAAATTACCATGATGTTCCGCTTCAATGATTTTTCTCAGAGCTATGGGACTTTGAACATTTCTGAAATTAGTATATAACGCACATTTCTTGACATTTATGTCCGGGCTAATTCTCAGCAATTACTTTCAACGAAATTTTATGAAAAGCTTCATTACTAAGAGGAGGTGTGCATATCGCCAGGACGTTCCGCTTCAATGATTTTTTTCGGAGTTAAGGGTCTTTGAATATTTATGAAATTAGTATATAGTGCACAAGTCATGACTTTCTTATCCGGACTATTTTTCATAAAATACTGGCCGGAATTCAACAAAACTTAATGGGAGGTTTCCTTACCGAGAGGAGGTGTGCATGCTACCAGGATGTTCCGTTTAAATGATTTTTCTGGGAGTAATGGGACGTTAAAGGTTTTGGAAATTAGTGAATAGTGCGCAATTCTTGTCCGTGCTATGTCTCAGCAACTGTTAGCCAGAATTCAATAAAACTTTATGGGAAGCTTCTTTACCAAGAGAATGTATGCATATTAAGAGGACGGTCCGTTTCAATGATTTTTCATAGAGTTATGGAACTTTGAAGATTTGTTGCTTCTTCTGCATGTTCATGTGGTATTTGTGTGATATGCTCACGTACCGTTTTGGTGTCTGATTTGGTCCTGCAGTTCTAGTGAGTTTTAGTCATTTTACAATATCTGCACATCTTATTGCATTTATATTGCTTGACAATGCGCATTTCAGGGGAGCATCAATCATTATTACTGATATCTTTGTTGCATAATCATCTCTTTTAATAAACACAATCTGTATAGATGAATATATTATATACTTAGTAAATCCAACAGAGTGTAATGAATGAGGTGTTCTTTCCCAGCAGTATAAATTCTAAAACTAAAAAAAACATGTTTCACTGTTCGATGCTAAGGAATTTTGTAAACAGTGTTCTCTCACCCGTTCTTCTTAATGTATTTCATATAGAAGGGCTGTACAGCATCAGCCTTACGTCAATTGCCCATCGTGAATTTAACAGAAGAGATGTATGGGACATATACATGTTTTGACACTTACTATCCAGATTCGCAGGATACTGTGGATATTCCAGATGCGTGTTTGCAACCACGGACACAAGGTTTGTGTTTTGTGAGCAATACAGATTCTATGGTTCAGAGATATTGGTAATGATAGTATACAGTTTCGCAACTTTCATTAGTATGTTTGTGTTGCATTGATTTATATAGTAATGCATGTTTAATATTGTGCACTTTTTTATACATACTTGGTAATATTTTATCAAACACATGTGTAATCAAATTACTGATGCTAACTGAACATTTATTTGAATTTATTTTCAAAACCAGGTTTATGTCTTTGTTTATTTATAGTTCTTTTAATTTAGTATTTCCTTCCTTATTCATTTCCGTCCTGTAATGCATTCACATCCTTTGGGTCGTGGAGCTTTAACATGACTTATACATTAAAAGATCATGTTTCTTCGCCTAAAAATATAACCGGTTCTAATATCTATTAAAGATTCATCGGATGCAAAGTCAACCATTGTCGTGACTTTGGCGGTGGTTAGTGGAACTGCAGTCGTTATAGTACCCATCGCGGTGTATGTTCACAAGAAACACGCATGTGGCAAGTATTGTGTTATATGTAGTGATATTTGTTTTTCGTCCGTTTTATTTTTTACAAAACATTTGTATTGGTAGCCTTATGTTGTGTTAATCGATACCAGAGGTTGAAATAGCATAGGACTGTTTAGTGTGTTGACAAGTAATGCGAAACGCTAAGTTTTATTGAACGGTACGGAGGTACCGTACACCAGTACAAGTGTATATGCTCTCTTAATTACAGAATGAGGCTTACGAGGGATGATCCAGACTTACGTAGACTTTTCTATTGTTTGAAACTAAATAAACTTAATCTAATAAAATCGATATCAAAATGGATCGTGAGCTTTATAGAGCAGGTTTAATAAAAAAAATACTGTGGAAATAAATGTGCATGCGCCTTATCCATTTGCTAATATTACCATGGTAACGGCTATGCTTGTTATTTGCATTTTAACAAGTAAGAGAATAGTAACTTTTATAAGAAATAATTATAATAACTGCTCGAAATTGAATAGTGTTGTAGGACAAATACATAGTAACATTATATAGCAAAATTTGGCATCATTTGAACGAAGAATATTAGCATAAACAGCATTTATATTGCAGTGATAAAAAACGTCAATTAAGAAATAATGACATTGTCGGATCAACAGGGATTTCTAGTAGTGATGAAAATTAGTGAAGTTATTTGCAAAACACCTATGCAGACAAATAAAACATTTTGTGAGTGTAGCTCTTGTTTTCACAAAGAACAAAATAATTGTGAAGTCTGGGTAAGCATTCAAGGCATAACTGGATAAGAAAGAAATTGGAAAAATGAATTGAACTGAATTGAATTTTTTTTTTTTTTAATATTTCTTCCACCATTTTTTTTTTAACTGTCAGTCAAATATAGTACGTAATACTGTGTACATACATATTTATAAACTACAGATATAGGTAACCCAATGTACAAATGTAGTTAAAATGCAGAATGTCTTAAAGTTCATTTCTGCATATATTGGCATTCTAACCACCCTTCAGTGTTGTATACAAGTTTTTGCTTGCATGGTTATTGTATCATCATACAAAACAACAACTTTAAAGGGATTCCAATGAAAATATATTAGAACATTGATTACCCTGCGATCATACGAGAACATATGTGTACGCCAAACCTTGCGTGCAAAAACACGACGTCATCAAAGTCACTGAATTTTAATTGACGTGCTCCGGGTTGCCTGTCGTGACTCATTTTAAACGTCTGTCATTTTTAGCAGAGAAAATTTATTAAATTGTGTTTGTTGATGGCATATATATTAAAGTTTTGTATTGTGTACATTTTTATATGAAATTATACAAAGTGTAAAAACTATGAACAAAGTATACATAATTCTGGAGATGTTAGTTAAGTTCGTTTAAATTGAATAAGAACTAATTGCTTTATAATTATCTTCAGTCCTTGTGATTAGTTTAAATAACTAAGTAATTATAATAGTGAAATGGTGAAGTACTGCACCGTTCCAATGATGTAAGCCAAATATATAAAAACATATATTAACTTACAAACTATCGTAATTAACAATGATTTGCAACACAACAATACGCAACTCTTAATGTGCAATGCCTGCATACACATTCGCTGATTTTAGGTACATGACTTAGCTACAACGTATATTCTAATACATTGAATGTTATTCATGTAGTAACCACGACTGAGGACGTAACGAGTGGGATCAAAGACCATGAAAAAATGGTAATCGCATTTATAAATACATATTTAGTGTTTTTTTCTGATTATTAATTAAAACAAAATCAAGTGCTGTATTTTATTCTGATTTGTATTTGTGTTTTACACACGAACATATTTTGTGTGTATCTGATTAATATAGTTTATTTTGGTGTGCTTCAATCCGAAATGCATATTATTATTATACAAATATTTTAGCTTTGCATCATCGTGTGATGGTGCATAGCAAAATCCATATTGAAGGTGGTGAGAGCTGAGTTCAATATGGAAGTTTGCTGTGCACCATCAGGCGATATTGCACAGCTAAAAATTCCAAACTAAAGTCTTGTTGTATTATAGGACTTATAAAATAAATGACATATGATAAATTAGTAACATAAAAACACGCATCTATTCGTTTCAGTCAACTCCCGTTTACGCTTCTAGAGGCCCCGTTACAACAGCTGTTTTATCACAATCAACTTGTATTATTAAACTTTACAATCGTTGAAAAAAAGGCAATGAGAATAAGAGTCAGCGATTACGATTGATTGTGCTTTTAAATTAACATAAAAAAGATGGCCCGATAATATCCACTGAACATAGCATCACAAATCCATTCGGAGCTGATGTTTTGACATAGTCGTAAATGACGTCATAATATGACGTCATCTTTTTACAGCACAACATTCCGGTGCATTATCATCTGATATTTGCACGAGTGACGTTAAAGCTGTGCAATATCATGTATAATTTTATTTCAAAGCTGTGTGTCGCTGTGCCAATCAAATAACGTTAATTTATAAGTCATATTAAAACATATTTATATTTGCAATCGCGTCGCTTATTTCATAAATGTTAATGGAATTAATCAAGACTTTGAAACAATCACTTCTAACAATAAATCCATACAAAAACAATGATAATGTTTACAACGTTAAGACGACAATTCCATCTGTCCTATTTTGAATGGCCGCTCGTATTTAAATTGATAAAAACTCCCACTTAATTTTGCTGAATATTCATAAACAATGGGGATCGGGGCAAAAACAAAATAGTCTGGGCTCCTCCTGGTGGTTTATTACAAAGTATATATGGAAACATTTAAACAATATATATTAGAAATATCACAAAACAACAGGAAACATCACCCGACTTAGAATAACACAAAGAATAGGTGAAACGCCATTATTAATGTTGTACGGTTTATTTCAGGCTACGTACTGATTGCCCATGCAATACAGCACAATAATAGAAACAAAACACGAAACAGAAATACAAAAAAAGAGCATTCATACCGCTTTCAAAGGAATTTTAAACGTTTAAAATAATATATTGAACTATTTAGATCATTAAATATGTGTTTTAAGAGTACTGTACACAATACAATGAGTTTACATGTACTAAAGGCAATATATTGGTAGCATTTCATACATACATCGACCACAACAAAACTCTTAAGTTGGTCTTGCTCTTCAAAGTCTACATAATTGCGCTGTCTAACATACTTCAAATATATGTATATCACTTGTATTGACGATACAATTAGAAATCTTCCTAAACTATCATTAAAGTACTTTGAAAGAAATAGCAAACCAACAGCAACATAAATATTCTGAATTGTTGTAGTCCAATATCAAATCCGACACCGAATGTGGCCACAGTAGTAATTCCTATAAAGGACAGGATAAAGACCAAGGCGATGCTGATATAGGATTAATACCATCCGAAGGCACCGATAGTGGGTTGCAGACACATGGCGAAGCGCAAATTCTTGCCATAAAGGTTAGGAAGAAGATATTGCATGCATGAGCTTTAACATATATACGTATATACCATTGAATATATATACTTTACTGCAAAGACAACCATGCACTTCGATTATTTTAAAAGTTAGTACTTAACTTATCTAAATTGCAAACAGTGTATGTTTGCATACAACTGCGCGTTGGGTAATGTTTTACGGTATATTTTCTATTATCATAGTATTTTTATGTAAACTGAGTATGTATCGTTTCCCTAAACATTGGGACAATTTTAGCATTTATTTGTTTTATTTTCACGGAATTTTGACGCAAGATAACCATTGTTATAATTTCATGAATTTTTATTTTTATTTTCAAAATAATAGTATTGTTTTTGTTTTGTTTTCAAATTAATTTAAATACTAATGATAAATTAAAAACACTACACTAATGCATATTCAATAACACTGAAATTTACTCCAAAGTGTGTGTGTGACATTTGTTTTGTTGGTAAACTATGTATTTGACCGCACATGATCAATATATATAACTATATTATACAAATGTGCTTATTGTTTAAAACAGTGTTTACGGACATTCAATACCCGATATTTAACAGTGGTCACATATATGCAATACCCTAAACATGCGCATGTGACATAGTGTCTGATGAAACTGAATACTGTGATTAATTATCTATGCAATAAGTTTATGTTATACAATAATTGATAACCACTTCTCCGTAAATAGCACATTGAATAGATTGGTACCAAATACGTTCTCAATATTTTACTTGTAAACACCTGACATGGTCCTTTGGAAACAACCTGCAATTATGACGCCTATTTTCGATACAGTTTGATCTAAAACACTGAAGTACGTACACCAATCTATGTGAACATATCATGTTATACACATATGTTAAACTGCTGTGCAAAATACGTAAACATGTTACAATACCCTTATTTTTTACAGGCTGAAATGTGTTTATATATTTAATAAAAACCTGTATCACCCTGTGTAAACATTGAATATGTTTAATTGTTAGTGCAAACAAATGCAGCTGTGTGATATAATCCTTAAATGTTAAGATACATTTTGAGGATTTTGTTCGTTTATAATTATTCGTACAATAATTTTGCTCATATTCAGACTTGATTGTTTCAATATTAGCAATAACGGTAGTTATATGTTCAAGGGTTTAGTATAGACAAATAACTAAGAATATACGTAAAAACTATTTAAAAAAAATCTAGCATTTTACTTCGCTAGCATGGCTTTAGGCAACGGAACAATAGTTTATTGCTTGATTAATTAGCAAAGTTTGGACTGGCTGATAAACTGACTGGATGATCAATTGATAATATAATGTTCTTAATTAATTTAATTTATATTGGCCTTGTTATTGGGCTGAAGACAGCAGTATTGGCCTGAGGCCATAGGCCGATAACAAGGCCAATATGAATCCAGCTAATTAATGACACTTTTATAAATTAACTTCATAAAAGTATGCATCATCTTTCAGTTTTATAGTACCAGTATCAAACAGATGGTAAAATGTTCGGGTTAAAACGTTGACGTATGATATCTAAATTTCAGGCACATAATATCTGCTAATCGTGAAAATCGCAAATGGTTTCAAACCACCCATCGATATGCACTGTTATCCCGACCGCGTCTCGGCAAACGTGGGGGTGCTACGTGTACAATCATTTAGTAACAAGAACAAAGTGCAAAATATGCTTAGCGTTTTCAAACTGACGTCTAAACACTTGCCATCTCATCTCGTATGAGGCCGCATTTTCCATATTGGCCATGTTTTACCCGTATTGCCCTTTTTACATTATTTCAAGCGCACAAAATGACCAAATTTTCATTCAATATTATTAAGTTAATTAATAAATACAATTATTTATAATTAACGATAATAGCAGCACCATCAATTGCAGGAACCAAGCCAATATTGTATATAAGGGTAGGCAACACACTATTTTAACACATGTTATTTAACCACTACTTTATGGTCATTCATTTGCTTGCAATATGATTGATATTGTTTATATTTTTCAGTTCAAACCTAAATCAAACCTTGAGAGCAAAGGTAAAGGCAACCGTACTATAGCTCGTAATCAATAACCTAATACTCGTGAATTCTATGAGCATAAATAACGCGCCTGAATTGTATCTTATATTTATACCTGTCTTTTCATGTACGGATTTTACTAGTTGATTAATGTCAATCATGTATTTCATAGCAATATTTAAGTGGGATACTCTTTCATCTATTTCACTCGATTCATGTGCGGGCCCTTATATATAAATTATATATACTCATAAATACACGTCAAAATCAGGTTACTGTGCCCGAGCTATAAGTAATTTAATACAAAACGGTTCAATAAAATATCAATATAGACAGGTAACATTAATCAGTAAAGACCGTCATAGTAATCTGCATCATTTTAAACCAGAATAAATATTGGCCATATCGATTTCAATGACATATGTATTTAATTGCAATCAATATAATATGCATATAATGTTTTTGATGGGAAATATGAATGGGGAATTCTAAATGATATAAATTGATATCATTATATTTTATTTTGTTTCTCGTTACAGTAACAAGCAACCATAGTTCGAACAGCAACACGTTATTCCTCGAAACGACCACTCTTGACTTTCAACCTTTTTAGACTGTTTGTGGACGCCAACAGGTTTAAGTAGCGACAACAATAACATCAGCGAAATCTCTTGTTTTATCTTACCTTTTAATTATCACACATTTATTTACGTTGATTGTCATTTGTAGTCTAAAGTAATTTATAACAAGTATAGTTTTTAATTCATGAAAATTATAAAATTTAGATCAAACTCCAACACTCACGGTTTACTTGTATTCAACTGATTGTAAATATTCACGTGAACAACCTGAAATAATAACACTAAATGCAAGCGATCCCTCGGATAATACACAACCAAAAAGGAGTGACATGTATTGCCACTGCTAATTATAATTAATTTGACAGTTTATACGCATGACGTCTAACCTTATGTTTTATATTGTAATGCATTTATATGTAGAAATTTCACACAAAATAACCTGTTCATTAACCCTTTATGAGATTTCTTGTGAAAATGAAACTACCATTAAGTGTTTGTGTAGTTGTTGTAGACGACGTGCTTAGTAAACAAATAAGTGTGCAATTATATTATATTTAATAAATAATGTTCGATGTATCGTTGTTTCTCGGCCAATACACAGCGATTTGGAGTTATGATGTGTAAAAATTAAGCCACGCATCAGTACGACAAAAAGTTGTTTATTGGCCGATAAACAACGATAATGCGAACATGATTTCGATTCTAACATGAATTAACTTTTTTTTGCAATTGTAATGAGAACAACATTTTACTATGCTCCGCACAGAATCGGGACTTCTTTTTGCGTTGTTTATTTGGTATTTTAACAACGACAATTGTGTTTGTTGTCTATATAAAATTTATCGAGTATCATGTTAGATCATTCAAAAATATTTAACTATTACAACATATACGGAAGGACTTATCACCACTACTTGTGGCAGTGGAATTTAAAAAGTAACATGATTCTATTTATCGTGTATATTTATTTGTGGATACAACTGGCAATATGCAAACCACAAAAGCAACAAACAATGTGAGTAAGCTTAGTTCTAAACGTCATGGTCAATAAATTAACTCGTGTAATAGTATAATTTTGTGATTAGTAGGTTGTTCTACATGCGAAGAATGTATACATAATTTTACAAAAGATATACCTTTGATATGTTTACTCGCAGAGCTTGTTCTAAACGAATGTTAGTAAAAATTTAACTTATGCACTATAGTCCTTATATGTAAGGTATGAACAAATTTCTACTAGACAACTAAACTTATGTTAGAATTTGTTTTTAACAGTATTGGCCTACTATGAGCTCTCAAAAGAAGAATTTAATTTATACACTGCATTAAAGTATGACTACTTGATATATGAGTAGTTCTCTTAAACAGTACAGTCCTTATGTAAATAATGGAAACATTTCTAACGATACGTTACAATTTAAGTTGGACAATAAACAACAATATAGTCCAGTCCTAATGTAAAGAATTAATACAATTCATATCTACTAGATCAGTTGGTGTGGAACAAAATATAAGTATTTAAATTAAATGAATAGAAATACCATTAAGACATTTCATGACAACCTCTGCGGGTTCACTAATCTGAAAAAAATAACACATTGTCACAATATGCAGTTTAAAATATCTCAGTAAGTCATAACGTCCTTTGAAAGCCAGAATGTGATAATAGCATATGGGCAAAGTAGGCGATATGGGCAAAATGCGTAAATCTAAATCCTACCCAACACAAGTATATTCTCCGATATTTTGTTTGTGTTTAAGTTGCTACCAATCATGTTCGCCACTGTCAAACATTTGACATAATTCATCGATATCCATTTGCAGATCAATATTAATTTCCTCATAACGGTATGAAGGGTAACAACATATGGGGCATAGTCGATAACTGGTCTC
Source organism: Congeria kusceri (assembly GCA_027627225.1). Classification (NCBI taxonomy): domain Eukaryota; kingdom Metazoa; phylum Mollusca; class Bivalvia; order Myida; family Dreissenidae; genus Congeria; species Congeria kusceri. The sequence continues at coordinate 56,588,648 of CM051026.1, read as the reverse complement.
ATTTAGAAGCCAATTAAGAACGCAGTCGTCGTGAAACACATGTTTGCAAGGCAGCCCTCGTAAAATAGCGAGTTTTCCATAATCCTCCATGCAAATGACACACGAGAAATCAAAGGTAAATATATCTGGCGCGGGTCGCATTACATTGGTATTCAGGATGCTCGAAACACCGGAAATGGTACATGGGTTTCCAAGCATGTCAACGACTGTTGAGGTCCATATGTGTGCGTTGTTTCCATCTCTTTATGTCATTCTACAGTATCCTTTACATGTAACTTCTTGATGATGTTCCCAGACGGGGAGACATCTACTGTATTCATAAGACACACGCACAAACTGTATGTTCATTCCATCCATTACCAGCACATGTTCATTTTGTCTGAAAAGCATTTCCATTTGTATTTCCGATGCATTTCTTCTTCCTCGGTTTTCAGTTTAACCCGTTGCATTAGCTTGTATATGGTGGTGTGCTCCTCCTGTAATTAAAATGTTTGCAGTTGCATTAACGCGGCGTTCTCTTACAGACGCCCCTGGCGGAGTTTGACGTTCTAATCCGTTTCCACGACTGTCCCCTTCATTAATCACCGGTAATCGTCTTTCTTCAGTTTCATGTTCTCGATGTTCAACTTCATTCACCTCGACCTTATTAGCTTCTTCTAACACAGTATTTGCCTGCGTTGTTCTTGTTGTCGTATTGTGTTTTGCTAAGAAGATGCAGGTCATCATACAGGCAAAAATTGTGCAAGGAAATGCAAGATTATTATAGCAATAAACTATGTCATTGCGCGGCATGGAGAAATTTGGACTTTGGAATTGAGAAAACTGTGTCCACAAAATGCAATTTCATTAAGATCCAAGTTGCCATCCATGCGAAAATGTGTACACAATTGTACTTACATGCAACATAAACAAGGTTAACTAATATTTTAAAAACATGTCCCCTATCAGGTAAACCTCGAAACAGACAAGAAAGTTAATAAATATTAAGCTCATCTTTAACATGTCATTCATGGATGGGTAAACCGACGTCAAAAGATAATCGAACCCATCATACGTGATATGGTTACCTCTGCGATGACCGTAGTCATAAACCATCTGTCTCGTTATTATCAAATATGATGGTAATGTTGTCACATTTAATTGTTCTAGCATTGCCTTTCCGTTATATGACTCTGCATTCAATATTCCATTTTAACTCACCCTGCTTGCTAAAAGTTTAATGACGACATACAGAAAGGCTCGTTTGTATCTGTTGATACATATAGTACCCGCACTTCAGGACTTAAAAATTCGGGAAATTGGAGCCAATTCTGCGTCAGTTTGTCTTTGTCTTCTACGACTGTTAGACCTTGGTTGACATTCTGTTTCAACCTTTTAAATATTGCATTAGTTTCTATAGTGTGCGTGTACGTATATGTTAATTGATTGCAAAGGGTGGTATCTTTGTTGTCGTGTGGAGGCGTAGCTAGCGTAAGTCTTGAGGATGTCCATCCTTTCTTCTGGCAAATTCTGAAATGTAAACTAATTGTATAAAAAGCATAAACATACCATGTTTGTAAAAATATAAGAGATGTCAACGAATAATCGAATATTCGAATACTTGACCGAATATTCGAATATTAAATGAGTATTCGAACGGCAAAAATAGAAAATTCCCATAATAAACTAGTTTAATTCTATAATCCGCGATCATTATGTTTTCACAGTTACCTAATTTGACACGTTTACATGTTATTTAACACCATTGATACCCGTATGCGCAGTGGGAGATAACACATTAAGCAAACTGTGACGCTCGAGTCGTAAACGGACCCTAAGAAGAGACTGATAGTTGCGCAGTTTGTACGTAACATTATTTGGGTGCTAAATTGAAGCTAATTGGAGACCGATGTTTTTACACTGACGCAAATTGGAGACCAATGTTTGAACAATGTATGGTGCATTATGCGGTTTAGGTGTTACTATTAATTTAATTTCAATCCTTTAATTAGCGGTGCATTAACAACAACATTTGTCATGCCGACTTACAAGCATTTATTCGCTCAATATAACAAACAAAACTGAGTAAAACAGCACAGGTATATATTCTATGTGTTTCCCGATTAATCTCAAAGTCTTCTCGTTCATTAAAGTGTTTATTAAATTGTCAGATTGCATTTACAAATCAACATGCCTCCGCGTAAGCCTTCAGCTGCGTGGAAGCATTTCTCACTGTCAGCCGATAAAATGTCGGCAACATGTCAGCTATGCAATGAGAAGTTTGTGTACACATCTGGGGGTACAACCGCAAATCTCAACAATCGAAGCACTCGTCGCTGGAATCTGCAAACAAAGAAAAGCAAGTGTCTCTTGATTCATTTGTGATGATGATGGTGATGATGATGGTGATGGAAAAATTCGTATTAAATTCATAGAGGCGACAGGGATAAGAACAGTTTTTACGACACATTAATTCGTTTACCTATTATGGTTACAATATACTAATTTCAATCCGTATGTAATTTAATGTGAAAGCAGTAAGTTTAACCAAAAATAAATGCAACATTTTGCACATAGGGAACCTCTTAACCATACCTTTTCTTAAAGAGCATTATAAGCTGAAATGATTTAAGCAATAAAAAGGGTATTTCATGTGTTATGTAAGAAATAACTCGACACTAAACAAAGTTCAGTGTTTTATCGCCATCTTTTTAGCGGCTACTGTCTAGTTGAATGTAACCCACCTCAGCGCAAATGTCATACTGTAGTCTCCAATCTTAACACATATCAGTGATTTATTAGTGCATACCAATGCTTACCCTACCAAAATCTCCAAAAAAGAATATCAAAGCAAGTGTCTAAACCTAAAAACATGTATTCGAGTTAGACTTGTTGATTTATCTAGAGAGTACAGCCCTACATCACTTATTTATTTAGTGTATTGTGACCTTATACATCCTGGATAAATATTTAAAATAAACAAAGATTCGGACATTTAAAAAAAGCGAACGAATATTCTAATATTATTCGAATATTAAATTCGAATATTCGAATAATGTTTTGGTATTCGTTGCCATCCCGTATTAAAATATCAATATGTAAAAGGCAAACAGTCAGTTCGTTTACGTACATATAATTGAATCACCTCAAATCTTGTTTAAACATTATTTCAATCTGCATTAAAATATGCACTAAATATAAATTAATGTAGAAAATATTATAAGTTCAAGTTAAAGTATACATAGGTAAGTAAATGATATGTGATAGTAATATTGTTACGCGTGTTTTGTGTGTTATTTTACAGCTCAATGAAATGTTTATTTCATCTTGTTATCAGTTTTAAAATTATAGTACTGTAATAAACTAATTTAAAAGTATATTCTAATGTTAGACTGCATTTACCTCATATAATGATGACAATGAAACTGTCCAAATTTGACTCCAAACTTGCTTAATTTCTTCCGAATAGTGTGCCATACTTTGTCAGAGATTAATGCCTGTTCCACAATTACTTCTATCAGCCACCTACTGTCTCTAGCGTCATAGACCTGTTCATAATCGTAAATTTGTAGAAAGTACATAATTATATGTCAATTATTATGTTTATATAGTTTATTATAACATTCCAGAATATGCATGTAAAATGTATAAACGCTATTAAACGTCGCGTAAAAGCCAAAGCATTGTATTTGTGCATACAACAACATACTCAATAGACTATTAGAATATTTTTGTTTTTCATTTGTGTCACTAATTGTTATTTTAGTAAATACATTGACATAGCAATACAAGTCATACACATGTGGATGCAACTCGTATCATACAGATAAGCTTGCCAGTTTTACCTTTTATATTTTGTATCTAAGAATACAAAATAAAAGTAATAACTTACGAACATGGAATTTAAGGCAATTTATCTGTTACAGTAGTATGGAACGAATTTAATTAGTAGTTGGTGTTGGTCGTTACAGGTAGTGCTTATAACCATTGCGTACCCACATTTAAAGTAAATGAGACTCCTTTGCTAGTTGCCTAGTTTCTTACAAATAATGTATTGTATGTGCTTCAACATTTCTAATTGATATAAATAGTATTGAGTATGTGTTGTATATCACTTGCTCGCAGAAGTGAAGATGACTCGTGAAGTTCACTAAAGGCATTTCTTCACTAATGTTCTTTTGTAGAATCGACCATTCTTCATTGCTTACTGGTCCTGGAATTTCAAATGATCTCAGTGTACACATTAAGGTCATATTCAAACACCTTATACAAATAAGGTTAATATAAATTAAAACAACATTCACAAATATGTGTTATAAGAAATAACGTTTCTACAAATGTGGTCACACTATTTATAGGATACATTTAAAAGCATTGACAATCATTACTGACGAATTAAAACGTATGTATACATTTTTTTTTTCATTTATTGAATTACATAAACAAATGGCTTACACATGAATTCGGTCTGAGAACAACAAACGTAACTTCTTCCAACGTAGAGAATATGGAATCTAACCAAAATTGAAAAACAATCGTAAAGTTTTGTTTAAAAAAAAGTAAACACTTTTCCCATTTTTCGGTAGTATATACCTGTGACGGGACTGCCATTTATGGCACGACATATTAAACCAAAGTCTTATTAATCATACACGATTCTGGGTATCATTACCCGTGGCCTCAATTAGACTGGCCAGTTCACGTTTTTTGCATATAGGTGTGCATATTCAACGCCTCGCAGCTCCAATATGGCCTTTAAACGTGCTGCAGGCATGGCCTTCAGATCGTTTGGCGGCGCATGCCATGTTGCTAAGTCCAGAAGCCGTAGTATAATGATCATCACCGCAAGGTATACCACGAAAAGCACCAACTACATGTATATGATAAGAGCGTGATACATATCACATTTATAAGAACACTTGTTAAAACATGAGTTGACAATTAAGACACGTTTTACTGGGAATAAAACGGTTGTGTTAAATATATCTTACATTTAGCTGTGTGATGTACGAGTAGTATTAAAAACAAAATGAGTGGTATAAATATTATCCATTTTCAAGATTACGGGACAACTAATTTGGGCTCCGCTGTATTGCTTTACTGGGCATTAAAGCCGTATATGTACAATACTTAAACCATACAGTGCGATTTATAAGTCAATTGGACAAAGACAAGTTGACTGAGGTTAAAAATTTAAGAACATGAATGAGTAGTGGAAAATAATATTATTGAATGCGCTTCCTACCATATTTGACTGGAAAAATAATTGTTCAATACCCATATAACCCGAAAAAACACGAATCCTTATGCAGTATTATATTATTCAAGGGAATGTAACAAACAATAGTTTACGTGAGGCAGTGGTATTATTTTGATTCAATCCACTGCCCATACAGCTGTGACTACTGCGCATATATGAGCACGAACTAAATGGAACTAATTTAAGTTTTTAACTATGCAACTATAATTCACGAGTGTCCGATAAATATATCCGAAAAGTAGTTACATTGAATATAAAAAAAGAGCTTAGTGTCACCTTGATTGGAATCGCCATAGCTGACAGGAGGTAGTGAACGGTGGACAGAGCTCGCTGCAATTAGTGTCATTAGTATATATTATGTATATTATAGACGAGTATACAGCGAAACATACATACAATATAAGAATAATACAATTACAGAGACATCACAGGTAGAGAAACCCTTATTAACATCTACAGGTTGTTCATTTTTACTTATATTGCGAAATTATATCGCATTATTAACGAACAAATACAAAGAGGTTACAGGGCGACCCTAATTTCTTTTAAATATGTTTACATTTAGCATATAGTTGTAACACAGTAGTTATACAATATTTACCGGCGTATGTCTTTGTACAAGGTTGACAATCATAATTGTTAGAACTATACTAGATAATTACTATACATTTATTTCAAAGCTTTGCTATGATTTTGATGAGTACTTTTCTTAATAATCGTTTGAATAGACCTTCACTTCAAATACTTGAAATTACACAAGTATGTAAACATTTATATTATTGTAATAGTTAAATCGACTATTCACATGGGTATACATACCTAATATGTTTATAGGGAGTAGGGAGGGGGGGGGGGCGATTAACACTTGTCCAACCAGTAACTTTATACCTTCCAGTGACTTTGTTTACTGGAACATTACATGTAATACTATATTATAAAACGCCAGTGCTCTTCCGTTTACTGAACGTTATTTAATACATTTATTAACAATCAGCAAAAGATACCCATTCAGAACAATATTTGTCGGCGTTGCTTGTTACGGACTATGTAAACGGCTAGCTAAGTCGTCAAACATTCGTTTACTAGCGTATGTGCGCATATTTATATAATTATTAGTTCAACTATTATTGAATACACACAATATTTTTCGCAGAATGCTAACAAAATTTTTAGACGCTGTTGATTCTGAAAATCTATTGGGATTTCCGTAATTTATATTTAGTTCAGTTATATTTAGGCGAGTATTGTTATCGGGATACCACAGACTTAGGTGTGCCTTAGGTAAAGAGCTAAAACTGGTCAAACAAAACGCTGACAGCGTAGAAAGACTGTTGGCGACAAAAGAAACTAAAAGCATGTGAATTATGATTATTTTTGCTAAAAAGGAAACTTTTGTTTGAATGAAGTTCAATTGTCAACATTTAAACTTGATACTTTGTCTTCTTATTCAATAGTATACGAAATTAAACCGATGAAGCGTGGTAGTTAGGAGCATAGATTGTTATGATTCGTAGTCCACTGAGTCAAAATTGTGTCATACGATGCGTGCTCTCGATTTTCCATACTACAGTTCAAAATTAATACATTGCAGTAATTTGTTGTCAAAATATTCAGAATAAGAACTCCGTAACAAGAAATAACACTTTTGCTCTTTGTCAAACATAACCGATGTAGCGCATTATTTTAGTGGTCTCATTCCAGGACACCCAGGCGAATATTTCGGTTACATACAAGCAAATAGCGAAAATAGGAGTTTAATTAGTTAGACGTAACCTTTTTAATACATTGACTTTTTCAGATACCTGAATTGTATAAATCGCGTGATATACATAATAATATTCATTACATACATTATCTCAAATAATTATTAGGTAAGAAAACAGGCGTGATTTTTTTTTTCAGGTTTCGATTTACTGACACGAGGCTGCAAAGAAAAGAAGTTTTCCGCGGTACCTGTTTTGTTAACCACTCAACAGATCGTAGCTACCGCCAACAGTCTAACACCCGACATGTGTTAGTATATTGTATATAGTCTGGGCAATAAGACTGCGTCCTTAATTGGTCACACAATATACATGTACCTGCGTTAGAATATTAAATCGTTTCAACGCCCACGTGCGTATATCACTTAACATATGGTTCGAGCGAATAGGCTTGCACAATCGTGACATCTTAAATTGTAACTGCGTCGCATTAATTCCTTTAAACCAGGGCCGGTCCACTTAATGAAGAAAAATGATTTTAACTAATTTTTAATGATGTTAAGTTGTGTGTTCACACCGATCAACACTGATATGTGTACATGCGCGCGTGGTATTCTAGGTAATCAAACCACTTTCTAATAAGTTCAATAGCCCACGTTATATTTTAAAGGGACATGTTCACATATTGACGAATTGACAATTGTCCAACTTTTAGTCACACATTCTCAAAATAAAAGAACAAATGAGTAAAATAACACTACAGACATATATATATACTGTAAATACAGTTTTTTTTAATGAGTAATCCTCAGTTGAAATTGATACACGTGGATCACTTATATCAATTAAAAAAAATACGGAGTGAAATATAAAATTCGGAATGGCTGAGTGGTTAAGGCGATAGCCCTTTGATCCGGAAGTCCGAGGTTCGAACCACAGTGGGAGCTACTTTGTTTGTATTTTCTTGTTTATAATTCTTTTCTTGTTACTATACTTGACCGCTTTACTTTCGATGCTTAAATATGTAAAGTTAAGACATTTAATGGCATACTTAAAGAATGAAAATAATATGTGAACAAGTCCCTTTAAATCGGTTCATTGTTCGCTTGCAGGTAGATATGACAAAAGAGAGCACTCATGTAAAATGCTAATGCAAATACATGTGCATTGCATTGTTATCTTTACACTAACCCAAGTGTTTGTGATAAAATACTTTGATTTAAATATTGTTTATTTTACTTTTTTGGGGAACTATATATTTCGCTATTTTACCGTCGCGTATGTGTAGAAAAGTAAAATGTTTCTAGTGAACCGTCTTTGTATAGAGTTCTATAGAACGACAGCATAATGCACATGCCGGTCATACTATTCTCCGTATCTACCGGACTGTATTATATATTGTAGACAATAAAGATATTCGTAAGGAAACGTAATTGATTCTGTGGACATTGTCGCAAACGCGAAAAAAACATTGCTCAGTGCATATGCATAGCATGTAAAACGCGTTCAATAATAGTGTTTGAATATAGATGATTTTCATTTCATGTAACTATTTCCCATCTGTATGCCTAACTTTATTGAGTACATGTCTCGTTAGTTGTGTATGCTGAATGCCATATGGTATGACCAGCTTAGTGTTTTTAAATGACACATTACTGCCTGCTCTATATTATAACAGTTATGCCCAAAAATTATAACATAGATATAGTAAAACAAGTTGGTATTTATAAAATGCACAATAAAACATCAAACTTTATTAAGTAAGTAAGGTCGCATTTGAACGTTTTTTATACAATTAATGCGACATGATTTCGAAATACCAACGTTATAAAAATACAATAATATATCATTCTAATAGTATGCACTCGCGTTATAGTGGCATGGATTAACAATATGTTCGTATATTTACCGGTATGTAAGTATTTATTCCGTATTGTGTTATATTTTGAAAATGTATGTTCCTTTTAAATCTGAACCATAAAAAAAACAATGCTGCTTGATTTTACAGCCAAACGGTTTTTGCTTTCGTTTCTATTTATGCAATTCACATTCAAAGCACTACTGAATTTTATAGTTACAGATACACAATAGTATACAATAATTTATTATACAGTTTGTGTTGTTTAATTCTTTGTATAGTTAATAATATATCAATTCATGTAATTTAATAGAGTAAACAACGTTAATCGTACTGCTTATGTTATATTTGTCCGCCTTAGGACCATAATATGTATAATACTCTATTAAAAATACATACAAATATCGATCTTACCAATTATCATTAATCTTTCAGATTTTGCGAAAAATGTGTGATTAATCTTACCTTTAAAAAATTAATTGTTTAAGCAAAGCGATTTGTCCATGAGCTGTATGCTATTTGTAGATGGTAGAGTGGGATTCCAGAAACGCATTTCACGGTGTGTATAACCGTACAGTAAGCGACAACGGAGGTTTTTAATATGTACGCGTGTGATCATTCAGTTGCATTAAAAATAAAACAAAAATAAAGGTTTATTAACATGATTTTGCTTTAAAATACGTTGAATGCACATTGATTAATTCGAAAACATTCGGTTTCAGAAATGTGTAGTATTGCTTCAAAAGGTCGTTTTTCAAACACGGTCACTGAAAAACTGAAAAATGGGTTTAGTGAATGAGAAACTTCATATTCGCGTATATTGTAATGTTCCAATGCATTATTTTGTGAACAATTAAGAAACATATCATTTATAGTTTTCAGTGTTTTTGCTTTCGTAGGCAAAGAGTGTATATTGTTCAGAAATGTAAGTGTTATTTAGACCGCCCTAACTTACGCGACTGTAAGCCTGGTTGCATAGTTCATTGTAAGACTGTACACCTAGTTGGCTTTTACCTCCATGATAATGCGAAACAATAGTATGATCGCGATAACGGTCGATCATTACGGGTAATGTTTATTATAAGCAGTTGCTTTATACATTCGCAAACTTTTTGTGGCATAAATATTGTCGGACATTATTGTATAGTTGTAGCTTTAATAATATATGTTTGATTTTGCCGGATATATGATATAAGTGGGTGTTGAATTGGACATTCAAGCTTAACATGAAATAAAGTATGTAAATGGTTAAGTAAAATCAAACATATATTATTAAAGCTACAACTGTATGCATTATTAAGGCTACAACTGTATAATACGCAATATACACATAAACTCTCGTTTGGACGATTTCTTAATAACATCCTGCGTGAACAAGTTACCTTGACAACCATTGAAGGGGCGTAGCTAGTTCTATATTCATGATTCATAATATTGTTTCGGGTATGCTGCCACCCCTAGCCCCATCTACCTATTGGACATTGTAAAATTGGTGTATTTTGAGCATTCTTAGAAGCTTTAGTAAGTACTTAAAATCTAAACTTTTAGGATAACTAATAGACAAAAAACGCAACCGGTATTATTATGTTTTGTGAACAAAAATTATTGCGTAAATAAGCCAGCTAGAGGATTTTATGTATTAAATTTAGCGCAGATGTGGTGATTTAAGTGTTATTTAGTATACAAACGACCTAAAACGGGTTTAAATATAGTCAAGAGCTATGTGTAAACATAGTCTGAAAAAATAGTTTTGGTCAAAATCATGTGGATTCAGCCGCGCACTCGCGTATAGACAGCTAGGCGCCTGCCTTTATATTGGAATAGTTAAGGATATGTTTACTATATAATTATAGTTAAGGATATGTTTACTATATAATTATAATCCTCGTCAATCGCGTAAATGAATAGTGAATATGACATGGGTTGTACTATTGTAAAAGTGTATCCATTCGTGTTGCTGGGCTTAGCGGTCTACGTTATAAAATTGCGAATAAACAGCATTGTAAGTTGCAAATAACTGTTAAAACTGGCATTAGTTTAACAATTGAAGTGTAAACACATACGTTTATTCAATGAGCTGGGCACATTCGGGCATCAGACATAACCCAATTAATTATAAATATTTCGCAGCAGCGGAAAACGAAAACGCTTATATACGTTTGCATAATATGCGTATAGTACAAACCAAATGTAATCATTTGAATAGAGGGAAATATTGCAACTAGAATCTCAAGAAAGTAACCCATTAAAACGTTCACTTATTTAAAAACTGTTACCATGCAGAACAATTTATTTAACTGTTTGATTTAATACCAAATTATGATGAAACAATTATATGAGCAACACGTCTAATAACAATATTGCCTAAGACACGAACGATTTCTAGTGTGAAATTAATTTTAATTTTATATACAAAGTATTGTGCCGAAAGATATGATACTCAATAATACAATAATATAGAACATATTTACAGATTTTGGCAGATTTCCGATTTTGCGTACAATATACCTGGCAAAGTGATAATGTCAGATCTACATTATGTACCGGAACTGACAATCCCACCATCATGAACCACAGGCAGATGAAGCCCGTCATCCCTGCCTGGCAGCTGAACTATGAGAAGGAAATCCGCATTGCATTACCGTTAAATCCATTTACAGGAAAGGCTTTTGAAGTTAACACGACCAGAAAAACAAGGTTTGAGTCTCGAAGCGTGCCAGATGCGATACTCTAACTGTTGGCGCCAAGCTGTATAGACTCTGCGTTCCATTGGACCAACTTTGAGGGTGGGTGGGATCTGTTGCATGGACAACAGATCAACCTCCATTAATACCTGTCCAGGCATTGTAGCCTCACTATTAGAGGACACTCCTGCAACTGCTGACATCAATTCTTGAACAAACACGAAAAGTGACAGTTGTATTTGAGGAATGTTAATTTACGCGCGTATTTGCAAATTAATTAGTAGTACGCCATCTTCTTATCAAGACAGACACATGCAATGCAATGAAGTGCGTTAATATTTACTATTAAAACGTTATATTTATGTATAATTGTGACGTACGATACTTTAACTTTGATTGTTATTAATTTGGTTTGAAAATATGTATTTGATAACAGTTGTACCGTGCATTGTCCCTTTAAGTATTCGATACTTTATTTAGTGGCAAATACACACACTTGCAAATATCAGTTTACATTGTTGCAAACAGCGGGGTGTATGTTCGTAGTATAGTGCGTTAGGTAGGTTCAGGTATTTCAGATTTATGTACTACAGTGCTGCTGTTTAAGCCTGTTGCAATACATATTTCAAAGCCTTTTTTTAGACGATCAGTGCCCAGTAAGATTACATTTTAGAAATCGAACATTCCTTCATAATAATCCAATTTATATATTTATTGATAGCATGTGCACGTTAAAATATATGTATCCTATTACTTCAGCCGAATCCATTGGAAAACAACCCATCTTATAAACTTTTGCTTTATCCGGCCGTTATTTGTAGCACACATTTATTCGATTATTTTAGAAAACTATGTATTTCAATGTGATATCATATCAAAACGTTTGTAGTAAACAAAAAGCCCAGTGCTAAAACTGGGAAACCAAAGTTATTTGTTTATATTTTTGGCAAATGTTCACGCCGTTTACATGATTCATGAGCATAGCATAATATAGTTAATTCAATATTAGGTGAGTGTTGGATAACGATGAAGTGTATCATGCTCGGCACATAACATTTGAGTGCTCGGCAAGCCCCGCGCTCATCTGTTTGTAAGCCTCGCATGATAAACTTCATCTTTATCCTACACTCACCTAATATTCTCTATGTACATGATGAGCAATGAGACCAACTGATATAAACAAAAAACTTAAACGCAATTGTTGAAGTAGCGATAGTTATTATCTGTCAAAATTTTCATTCAGACACATTACACTCCTATCGCGTAGCACACAGCTCAATCTGTATATGTAGTTAGAAAGCAATCACGTTTATTATCAGTGTTCACGGAATGAAGGTCATTTTTGGCGGAAAAGAGTATTGCATTTCATAAACTAGGTAAGTTGCTTTATACATCGCCATACAATGTAAACAATGAATAAATACAGCACAATACAGTTTGTAAACACCAGTTAACAGTGTTCGAAACATAATGTTCGTGTTTATATCGTCAGAAGCCAATGTGTTTATTGACGATTAGATGTCGTGTTGCCTTGTCAAATCGAAAGTTGAGCATTAAAATAATATGTCATACAATTAATAGTTTATTTGAGGATCCGAAACTACATGTGACACTATGCAATAAATTAAGAACATTCATACAGACAATTTCATACACAATGAGACTAATATGAGGTGCTCAATGAACTTTTTTAATTCGCTACTTTGGAAATCAATCATATTTACCTGTAACGTGTAACCAGATTTAAACAAAAGTATATTATTGAACAGTGTTTAGAATCTTTTTCTTGTTCATAATTTATCTGATATGTCGAGAAAAAATTTGGTGAGATTCAGCTAAACGAATGCTGAGACATCACTTTTGGCCTTTTTTTCGTAAACGCATTGTATTTGGTTTTCAAAATTTTTTTGCCCGCCTAATGCAATGAAAGAAAAGGCTACACTAAACCATTTTTCGTTTGAAATAAGATTTCTAAGATACACATTTATTGGGGTGGGTAAGTTTACGCTTTTATATCAGTCGTAAGTTTTATTACAGTTGTTTGACTGTTATTAATTACTACTTTTAATTCGTATTCATGATGTCAGTGTATGCTTCATATCATAGCCAGCTAAATAGGGTTTTAAAGGGACCATGTTAACGAAAAGAGCCTCAAGGAGGCATTTTCTTAAAAGAATCTGAAATTAATATATTAGTAATGACGTATAATAACGGTTAAGATAATTTATATATATGGTAAAAAGGTGTCCGCATTCTGAGATAAAACTCGATGTATACTATGTGTCGTATTTGTTTGTTCCTTTTCATTTTTAAATGTTGACGTCAGAATTGTGAGTATACTATATAACCATAGTTTACGCACGTTTCATTACAAAAGCGGAATAGCACAGTTGGTTAACGCGCTGTCTACTGTAATTCCTCGTACTAAATCTCCTAAGTCGTGAGCTCGATACCCGATTGGGTTTTTTATTTTTTCTGATCTGTTTTTTGAAATATCTCATTACGTATTATAGTATACATTATTTATTTAATTTAAATGTTTTAGTAAAGTACACACAATAATTCGCATAATAATACTATTATTATCTCTATAGATGCTTACATTCTCGTGGCTTCATTACCGAATTAACATAAAACAGTTGCAAACAAAACAAACAAAGAAGTAAAACATATAAAACGACATCGCCTGACATCATGCCATTTATAACATATAATCTTACCGATTTATGGAATCGAACGCCTTCATAAACAGGCCTCTCTCTGTCTCCCTCTCCTCTACTAGTGCGGCTGCTGCAAGTTAATATACATGCAACCATTATTAAGTGCCATTTTAGTATGACTTGTCACTGCACCAAACATTAGTTTTAAAAGATATATAAACATATACAATTTATCCGCTATTTCCAAAGTCACGAAAACGTATGATTAAACATAGAAACATGTTAAATCATTTAAACAAATACAAAACGAAATGAATGCACTTCACTACAAACACCAATCCACATAATACTTACCATCAGGACCAAGGTCAACGAAGTAATAGATAATACAATGTCTGGAAGACGATGACAAGGAACCAACGTTTTACCCCAATGCAAACATTTCAGCAACTGACCAGTAAAACAAACCAAAATAAAAGATTACACACCGCGATTGAAACAATCGTAAATTCCAAATAAAAGATTACACACCGCGATTGAAACAATCGTAAATTCCAGCGGGACTACATATATCATCCTATACCATAGTTCCAAGAGTTTTTCAGTATTCAATAACTGTGATATCAGAACTGTTGCTGGTGGGCGGAGCCTAATATGCAAGCGTATCGTGCAATATGTAGCGTGCAGTATATTACACTTCAGTTGTAATTTATACGCAATCTACTTATTGTGTTGTAAGCTTGCACATTTGCATCGCATCACGTAACCTTGCGAAAGTGCTAAATTTAGAAACGACCACATATGCAAAGCATGTCAGACACCACGTGACGTCCAGGAACTGCCCATGGGATCGGCAGTATATAGAAAGTTGTGATGTGATTGGTTAATATGGTATACAACACTTGTAGCACCATTGACATCAATATGTTAATTATTTATCCTCGCCTTAACTAACATATTTCGGTCAAAGTATGCTTCAACTATTACAAATATCATTTAAAGGGCAATAGGAAACCAACTATTCGTTGGCATAGTCCCTTTAAGTAGACGTTAAAAAGCGTTATTTAATCTCATCGCATACCATATATAGAACTGAATATTGGTCGATAAATACATGTCATTTTACGTTCGTACAGTATCGTAAATTTCCGTAACGTTCAGAGCACCTTTGGAAAACACCCCGTTCTATTTATAAACACAGCTTCAACACGACTTTGATTTCCATTTCAATTGACGTCATTTATGTTAATATGTATTATAATAAAATAATATGTAATTATTTGTATTTTGTGTAGATATAAGAAATCATTGATTGCGTAACATATTGAAACGTTCCGATGGTGGTCAAATAAAACAAGACAATCCATTAAATATGTATATTTTTAAAGCTGCTGCAGCGCAGAAGATTATAAATGAGGCCAAAAAAAAGTTGTTTGTAATGTAAATAATACGACACTCATCAAATACAGTCAATGAAACATCGCTTAATAGTATAATAACAATACTAATTGGGAAAGCCCTTCTAAAAATAGATTAGGACTATTCGGTGTGTGATATTGAGTCATTGCAATTTTGTGCCGTTTATGAACATGTCAAATGCGAATCCAATAGCTTATTGAAAACGAGACACTATATAGTAATTTAAAGGATTTTATTTATTTATATTTTTTTTTTATTACATGAAATATATAGGAAAAATATCCTGCAAACAAAGATTACTACTAATACCATGAACTTGAAAAATTGTCAGCACTTGCGCGGGTTTGAACTCGGGTCCTCAGCGTGAGAGGCTGATGCTCTAACCGCGCCTCTAAAGTCACTTGCACTTTGCGCTACTTGTAATATTTTGGATATATGTTTTGTAAACAACTCCGGAACTGAAATTGATTGGCTGTCTGGACCACCAAATTTAGAGCTCTATCATCCACCTGTAATGAGTTGCCTATTGTCCTTGGCTGGTACCTGAGCATACCGTTTTTCTTGTTCCGTAGAACGAAATGCTTTGTTTAAATAACTCAGCAGACAAACCTAACAATTCCAACGTATTTTTTACCTTGCAACAGGACTTAACAACTCTCGAACTACTTCACAAATCCTCTTACTCGAATACGTCGCGCTGTTTTATACGCTCCGTGAGTAACTGTTTTAATGACCGTCTGACTTAACGCGCGTTTTTATAATAAAGCGTCCAGGTGATTGAATGCAAAGAAATTGGCTTTTTGTCGATATTTCCCGTTTTCGCTACAATATTTATAATGTGTTTTGATAATAAGAATGTGTATAAAATATGGAATATTACGTGACTGAGGTGTTCCGGAGGGTTGTATCGCTCTTGTTGAACGTTGTATACAGTGTTGCACAATCAACTCGAGCTTACAGGCCTCCGGAACACAACAGACATTAACTAGTCACTATTTATATTATGCGGCATTTTATTGTGTATTCCAGAACATGAAAATCTTCATCGTATATATGATGCTCATAAGAGGTATGTATCTAAAATGTATGAATTTAACAAACGACTAAGAGTACTTTGCATAGATGGAGAGAACGTAGACGTTTAAACCGTACATACCTTTCGTGAACATGTGACAAATGTTCAAGAATAATTGTCAAATATTTATGAAATTAAACGCAGTTTTCCTGAAAATATGTTTATGGTAACCTTGTTACTTGACAATGGAAATTTACTCTCACGTTAGTGCATAGAACTGCATAGGGTAACCATTTACATTTCAAACTGTATGTCG
Organism: Congeria kusceri; assembly: GCA_027627225.1. Lineage (NCBI taxonomy): Eukaryota > Metazoa > Mollusca > Bivalvia > Myida > Dreissenidae > Congeria > Congeria kusceri. The sequence continues at coordinate 56,571,754 of CM051026.1, read as the reverse complement.
CAAAGGACATACTATTTTCGGGAAAATTTTGACATTTTCATAAGAAAAACTAATTTCAAGGAGATTGAGCTCAATCTTAATTTGCTCTTGATTGGAAAGAATATGTCACGTAACATTCACATTATCGTATGCAGTAGTAGGCATTGATTTTGCGTTTGTAGCCAGATAGTATTTTTACGAAAACGTGACACTGTTTCGCGAGTGTTTTTTTATCAAGTTTCCGTGAAAATGTGTTAATATTGTATGCAATTTGCAAATGATTATCTTATGCATAGGTACATGTATGCCTTAACATGTTTTTATTAATAATTAAACTTATGTGCGTGTTTTTTTTCTCACTGAAATGCTTGTATAATTGTGTCGACATAAATACATGCATGCATGTTGCAGTTGTAGGGCATGTGTTAACCGTCAATCTTACCACCGTGACCCCTACAAGTGACAGTGAAAACGTGATTCTGGTTTGCAACACAAATGGCAAAGACCTGACCTTCACTTTTAAAAGCAATTTATCGGACTCGTCTGTGTCCATAGCTGAATGCGTCTTGTTGATACATAACTGCTTTTTAATGAACAGTACACTTGAAGGTAAATTATTAGTTTATTATAGTGTATTGACTTGAATAGAACGCATAGCAGAATATGTATTTATTGATCGGTGGTGTGGCATAACATAAGGCAGATGTTTTGTTTTTCAATGTGCCTAGATTAGTGGTCAATTCGTTTAATTGCTTTATTGCTGATGTAAATGGAGAATCATTACCAGGTGGATTTTGAGTATGTCCGTTATTATATGTCAGTATGCACATTAATGATTGATAAGAGGCCATATGAAAGGGGTCTTAAAAGGGAAAAAAAGGCAAGCAGAAAACGTACACATTGATTCCATAAAACAATATTGTAGTTTGCATTACTGTTGGGTCAATATATTGAAAAGAACGTTCACCGACAATGAAAAGGAACCTAGCGCTATTGCAAAAAACGTACACAGATAATGAAATGGAGTAGTCATGTTAAGTTCCAACAACTTATATTTTAAATGTATAATCAAACGCACCAAACTATAATAAACGTTATAATTATGCTGTAAACTTGATTTTTCGTTCTGAAAAATGTACAAATGATACCAATTTCAGGAACGTATGCTATTAGACATGCGGACAACGGTGGATCACTGACAATTTTGTCATTAAATAAAGCCCTGTATGGTACTTACACATGCCTTGAGACGTATGATCCAGCTCAAAAAGCAAGTGTGGAGATTGATTTTAAGACCGATGAGCATTCGCAAAACGCAAGTGTCGTGATTCCAGATTTGAAACATAACGGTATTATATTTCAATATGTCCCGTTCAGTACAGGACTGCAATTAACTTAACATACACGCTCGACTGGATGTTAACTAATAAATACACTATCACATGGACGTTATTTTCAAACTTTCTGCAACACAACAACTAATTCCATAATATTCGGCCTGCAGAAAATAGCTCTATAAATATACTAGTGTAACCAATACAAATAAGATTGTCGCGTTATATAGTATTAGTTTCATTTGCTCGTACA
>CM051026.1:56377688-56557688 GCA_027627225.1 Congeria kusceri | reverse complement strand
TGTGCTTACATTTAAATATTATTTAAATATTTATTCCAGCTTATTATGTTAAATTATTTTAACGTTAATATTATTAGTATTAATTACATGCATATAAGTATTGTTATTTCTTTGAAAGTAAAAAACAATAAGAAATTACACTATTGATATAGTTACAAGGGTCACTACCCTTAATGGTCTTAAAACCATAGGCGTTTATGTAAAATGTCATGTATCGTTGGATTGTAAAGCACAATCGATGCACATATCTAAAACTTATTTACGGTTACATTTTGCATTTTGTGTTTTCTTTAGTAATGTTATGTCTGAATTGCTTAAACCAGGACTAATAAGAATTATATACACGGCAGAATTACTTTAAACAGAGTAAAACGATTTCCAAGATATTAGTTTAATTATATGCATAATTGTTATGACACACCATCATGTAAACTTAATATACTTACAATAGTTTTCATACGCTCAATTGATCTAAATAACAACAAAATGCGTTTTACTAAGGATTTGGAAAGTAAATTGTATTCAGAATTGGATGGGGAATGGTATTTTAGCTGTTGGCGTTCGACTTGAAGAAATGTTGTTTTTTCTGTAATAAAACCTTGGAAAACTTGGAAACGGTATATTACTAGACATGCATATGTAAGTATACATCATGCACAAATAGAACACCCTGATACTGACGAAATTGTTATTTGCGGAAACTTAAATTTGTAAGTGGATGTAGACTTTTAACAATTATCAATCATCTAATCACACTAAGAACGTTACAGTCAATAATCAGGGAAACAATATAAGCGATACTTTCAGTTATGTATGTGGTATTATCCGACAATACACATTGGACGGTAACACCATTACAGCTGGATACAGACTTCCACTTCTATGTTCTTTGAAGTTAGAAAGTCAAACATATAATCCAGTTTAAAAAAAAATAAAAATAAGTATTGACTTGAAAACTAGTTTAATAGTTAACTAGATATAGAACATGGACAAGGTTTATGAACATTCAACAGTTCACTATTAAATGATACTGGCCGTTAAATATGCATACTTTCATTGAAAATATAAATTGTCAATATTGTATTCCAGTATGCAACAAACACATAGACATACTAAACAACAAATACATATTGTTTGTGATCGATGATCAGCTTTTCCTAGAAACATAGGAAAAATATTTCATTAACATCAAATAAAGTAAAGTTTAACACAAATCTAATTTTAAAATAATTAATAAAGCAGAACAACTTGAAAAATCATTCATGACACATATATTAATAAACTTCAAGATTAACAAAAGAAATTAAAACAGTTAAAGGAAAATAAACATAATTGTTCTCTAATTCGTTCTAGGGCAAAATGGTTAAAGGAAGGAGATGGTTATTGTTGTTATTATAAAATACTAAATACTAAAATACAAACAAAATGAAAAATGAATCTGCATTTGATACATTTACTGATGTATCATAAGTCGATGTAGCAAGTTGCTTTTGCTGCATTCTATGTTGTTTTTTGTGTGGAATGAATAAGGCCTGTCCATAGTAAGAAGTATAAATTAAAACTTTAATACTATTTCATAATACATAACTCAAAACATGAAATAATACTTGCATCCAAAAATACAACATGCCTACTCGTAATTTTAAAAATAATATCATTTACATTAGTTAATGTTAGTTTTAATTCGGCACATATAGATTAAAAGCAGTACTTGATATTTTGATATACAAATATCAAACCGATTTCATTAAAGGGCCAATTATTGATGAAAACACTAGAATAGTTTGCACCATTTCGAAATATGCAGACGATAATAGTATACCTGGATTTCTAATCGATTTCCAAAAAGCATTCGATACTTTATGTTTAGAAAACACTTTTTATAATTGTTTTTTTGGGGGGCAAATGTTGCGAAACTGGATATCTATGTTTGTGCACAAAACTATGGCCTCATACCAATAAATTGATTTTGTCAGTTGGCTAGTGTCGCGATAGGGGATAGTGCCTTCAGGGGAGGCCTCGATAAGTGCTATTAACATTAGGAAACATAAAGTAAATATTACAATTTCCTGACAACATATTTGTATTACTGGAATGAATAGAATAATCTTTTACTGGTACATTAAACATGCTTCATGAATTATCAACATATACTGGATTGAACATAAATAATACAATATAGGATTTTAGTTCTGTCTTTAATATGTACATCGACCTACACACAACCTCCGTTAACAATGGTTCGTACAAGTAAACATTGTCCCTTTAGGCAATCAATCAGACCCATGTACACACTCTGCATACTATAAATAGCTGTACCTGTTTACTGCGATAGCCTTTGTATTGACGTAGCCAAGTCTGGAAACTTAATACAAACGCCTTCTATCTGTATTAATCAATGTTTGTCGATATCTCGACAGCTAACACTGAGTGTATTAATCAATGTGTGTCGATATCTCGACAGCTAACACTGAGTGTATTAATCAATGTGTGTCGATATCTCGACAGCTAACACTGAGTGTATTAATCAATGTGTGTCGATATCTCGACAGCTAACACTGAGGGTATTAATCAGTGTTTGTCGATATCTCGACAGCTAACACTGAGTGTATTAATCAATGTTGTCAATATCGCGACAGCTAACACTGAGTGTATTAATCAATGTTTGTCGATATCGCGACAGCTAACACTGAGTGTATTAATCAATGTTTGTCGATATCTCGACAGCTAACACTGAGTGTATTAATCAATGTTTGTCGATATCGCGACAGCTAACACTGAGTGTATTAATCAATGTTTGTCGATATCGCGAAAGCTAACACTGAGTGTATTAATCAATGTGTGTCGATATCTCGACAGCTAACACTGAGTGTATTAATCAATGTTTGTCGATATCTCGACAGCTAACACTGAGTGTATTAATCAATGTTTGTCGATATCTCGACAGCTAACACTGAGTGTATTAATCAATGTTTGTCGATATCTCGACAGCTAATACTGAGTGTATTAATCAATGTTTGTCGATATCGCGACAGCTAACACTGAGCCCGTTTATCAGACGAAAACTGGTATCATGTGTCGATATCTCGACAGCTAACACTGAGCCCGTTTATCAGACGAAAAGTGGTATTACGTGCTATAGCCTTAGGTACATGTATAGTAGTGGTTTCATACAAAATGAACTTTTATTGTTACATTTATTTATTCACAAAGTCGGTTGTATAGCTTTGATTCAAACAATATACTCTTTAAATAAACGCAATCTTGATTTGCACATATCGTAAATAGAATGTTTGACATGTATTGATTGTTTCATACTTGAGTTGAAAAGTGAGAATGGTTAAAAATGATATTTGTTTACATGTCAACCTTAGTCATTGATACATTTGACGCACATTAACATTTAAATTTAATTTATATAGTTTATTAATAATGCCAAGCAATTAAAACTTATCCATACTCATAACGTACATGTATGGGTAACTTCTAAAGTTATGTGATGTGATCCAAGTCGATGTTTGCATGCTTATAAACATAAACACTTAATAAACATATTAGCTAACACAAGTGCGTTTCTAACGGATTTTATTGTCTTGTTTTAATTGACTTGAATGCAAACCACTATCACAATCTGCAATCATGATAGAATATTGATCTGTTTGTATTCAAAATATTTACAATTTCTATGGTTTGTTTTTTTTATCTTTGAGAGGCGGATTGATTGAATTGCGTTTCTTGGATATTACATGTACATGTACTCCCAACAATGTAACACTGTACCATTTAATGTATGATATTTGTCCGTAACATATATTTATGGAAAGCCTCTGGGGCCCCCCGCTAAATCACATTAAAATATACAGTAACTCTCAGACTTTCTGAGATTGTCATTTTTCGGAACATTAATATTCCGCGAAAAAACAATGCTAATATAGGCATATAGTAGCCGCCGGAATTTCGGGGATCAACATTTTCCGATGGGCAGAGAGATACTAATTTATTAGTAATTTTCGGGACATTGGTTTCGACGGGTAGAATTTAAAAGCTAAAAGCGCGGAACTTTTACATTTTCCTTCGGACAGAAAGATGCTAATTATATAGATCTAGCAACTCTCGGGCATTTGTTCCGACGCTAGAGAGCGGATTCTAAAAGCTCGGAACTTTGATAATCTTCCTACGAAACAATTGAAAGGTAAATACTGCACAAACAGCTGAATTTAAAAAGCGCGGAACTTTGCAAATCTTCCGACGGAAAAATTGAGCATTGAACACTGCACAACAAGCGGGTTGCCATGGATTACCGCGAAATTGATTTGATTTATTCCGATACCTATAAACAACCAATCAGAAACGTTGACACAAACACATCTAGAAGCTATCTTTAATTATGGTCTACGTAGGTTGTGTACACAGAGTGCGCTTAATAAAGAATAAGCGATTTAAATGAAGTACTTATTATAGTGCCATTAATGTAAATTTGGTTGGAAATCATTGAGGCAAATTGAGTTTTATTTGCAAGCATGCACACTTATAACCAAAGGGGCAGAGGAAAAATAAATACTAGTAACGTTTCGCCCAATATCATTTCAACGATTCGCCCCTGGCTAAATTAACTACCCGTTAATCCAAATTATTATACATAGATCTACGCAGGATAATCTGATGTTATTATAAATGTATGGATCAGTGTATGTAGGACCATATTTGTCACCAAATCATATTGTTCACAAAAATAGGATCTCATTCTTCGCATGTGTGGAAATGTAGATCTCATTCTTCACACATCATAGTCTTATTCTTCACATTTTCTGTCCATTTTGTGATAAGATCTGCAGTCTGGTATTTTATATGCAATGAGCTCATAATCTTCACATGAAAATAAGTGTGCCAATTGCCTGAGATATGATGATGATTTTGATGAAGATGGTGATGATGATAAAAAAAAGATCATGATGATAATGATGATTATGGTGAAGGTGATGATGATGATGATGATTGTGATAATGGTAATGGTTATGATTTTGGCTATCATTAGGCTACACATAATTGTTTCTTTGATTGTCTCAACATCAACTGACTAAAAATATGTGACAAATGTGATCCTCAGACATGCTGCTGCAGTATCCACAGCGAGACAATACTTATGAAAAGTTACAGCAATTACTGTTCAATTAAAGCTATAAACAGAATCAATTTGAAATGGTAAATGGATGTCTATTTCCATTATCTAGCATGGTAACTAATGATTCCAAAATAAGTGTTATTTTACATGGATTGAAACTTTGGGCACTAAAAGAAAGCTGGAAAACCTGATTTGTCATTATTTGTAGATGATGTTCGCAAAGAGGAAGGACGCTGACAGCAATATTTACAAAAACGATGGTATGTTTACTAGGTTAAGGAATGATTGTAATCATATACTACTTGGTGTTTGGGAAAGTTAAATCTTTTTTTTTTTATTTATGTATTGACCAAAACCGTAGTTAAAGAGACAAACTTGTATGTTGATCAAAAAAAAGAAAACACGGTTCAGTAGTTAACCAGAAATTTAAATACCGTGCACACATAACTCATCTTGAAAGAGCCCAAAAGTGCAATGTACAATTAATGGGCAGATTTTAAAAATGGTCAGGAATGTATGTCAATAATGTATCAGAAAAATCATCCTAAATGGTCTCCGTTAATTGGATAGGCTCTTTGGAAGATTGTTGTAATGTATATGTAAGTGTAAATTGATATCTTAACATTACATTCTGTTAATATGCACTGTGTCCTGTATGAGGGCAAGAGGAATATCACCTTGGATCAAGTATAAGTAAGAGGATGAGTATAAGACATTTCTCCCGTGTTATTGGTTAATGAGGAGGTAAGTTCACATTTTTTTACAAACTGATGACACTTGTTTACTGTTCAATACTAGCAACTTGAGTCACAACAGTGTAATGGTATTGGTGTCCACCTTGCGATCAGGGATCATGAGTTTGATCTCTACATGTAATTAAAGTGATATAATTTAATTGTTGTTTTGATTTTTTGTATAGCTATTTTGTAGGCACGTTAAACGTGTTTGTAAAAGAAAACACGTCAAAACAATTATGCAATTTTAAGCAATTCTAATCACTAACATATGAACCGTTTTTTTATAATCTAGATTTTATGTGTCTTGTTTAATTTTTACTTTTCTATTACACTTTTTATGTTATATATACGCCATATGCGTTGCTTTTCGGACTGCATAAAGTATTTTAAGAAACATACGTTTGACAATCTGACTTTAACTTTTCGAAACATTACAAACTCATTCGCGGGATTCACGTACGTAGCGATATACTTTCGTTCAGTCTTTCATACAGATCATAGTTTGATGTGAGTAGTATGTGTAATTTATAATATTAATTGATGACATGCGATTAATAATGATTTTCTAATAATATGCAAGTTTGTTTTGGGAATGCATTTTATGAAAGTATTATGTTTGTAGTACAATGTAGTATGTTCACTTTAGACGATAAAAACATTAAACAGAATAAATCACATGTTTCTTTGACATGTATTGTGTTAATTGAACCTTATTTTACTATTATTTCTGTGTTATAGCATTGAACTTTATGGGTTTATATTGCAATACATTTACGTATATAGCTCATTACGCGAGAGCTGGCTGGTACAGAGTTTAAATCGTGAAATAAAATGCGTCAAAATTATCACTGGGGTAGCATTTACACGAGCATATCTTTTCAGTAGGAATACATCGCCTATTGTGGTAACAATTTAGTTTGTAAACGGTATACAGACAGTCGTAATTTTAGCGTCGTTAACAATTTAAATACATTTTGATTTTTCGTTCGTTTAGTGCAGTTAACAATAGCGACTTAACGCCTGGGCGACAATATGAAACAATTTAATAGTATTAAATGCCCATGATAACTCATTGGATAACTGCTAAAAAGTACATTTGTTCATATGCTGCTAAAATCATTGAACAGTACTACCTGTACTTTAGATACCGTTTATCTAACTGAGCTTTTCTGACCAGAACCACCGGAAAAGATGCGTCTGTCCTCTTTGTAGTTAAGCTGAAGTTTCATCAAATGCAAGTCATTAATTCCTTCGATCTTGATGTTAATAAGGGTCAAGGGTCATTGACTCCATAAATAAAAACAGGCGGGAATAAGAATATTTGTTCCTTACCTCTTGCTGCTCATTTGCGATTAATCACAACAGAGTCATTTATTCCTGAGAAATAGAACGGAATCGAAAATATCGGACTGAAAGACCGATGAATAAAATGCATTGGACACGCGGACATACTAGATTATATTTTTAATAGGAATTCGGACGCATGGCAAGTCGGCGACTACATGCCCTCACCTCGTGATGCGTTTAAATAGAAAGTGATATTTGCAGTAAGGAATAAATAAAATATCCATGAGTATGAACGTAGATAAATAGTAGGTAACTTAAATTTGGTTTTGGTGAGTGCCTTCAATTGCGGTAAAATAATTTAACGGGTTAAACAGGTTGAAATACGAGGTAATAAACCCCCACCTCTCCGTATTATCTAAACCGTTAACGCGCATTGTCGGTATTTACCTGCCCCAGTTTTTGGTTAGTTCCTTTCAATCACATGTTTAAAACTAACCAATCAATCCTGTTTAAAACTAACCAATCAATCGCATTCGCGCCTAAATTGAAATAAATTGATTTATAATGTCACTGTGCATATGTACTGCAGGATATTTGGTTTCAATGGTAAAACAAATTGCGTTTGATTTGACTTCGTTGACATTCAGCTTATATAGCAATGTTAATACTAAAACTGATTTATATTTAATCAGGTAAATCACGAGTTTTCTGTAAATGAACTAATTAATCAAGTTTGGAATTAAAATCAAACCGCTTTATGATGATGATGATTACGATGATAACGATGATGATGATGATAATGATGATGATGATGATTATGATGCTGCTGCTTATGATGATAATGATGATTATCATTATAAGTATGCTTATTATGATATTGCTCATAATTATAATAATGATGATTACGATGTTGTTGTTGACTTTGCTGCTGCTGCTGATGATGATTATGATGACAATAATGATGAGTTGATAATGATAATGATAATATCGATAATAATGATGTTGTTGTTGATGATGATGATGATGATGATTATGATGATGATGATGTTGACGATCATTATGGTGATGCTGATGATGATGTTGATGCTGATGCTGATGATTCTGATGATGCTGCTGCTGATGATGATGATGATGGTCATAATGATGTTTTGTCGAATTTCATTTTATTTTCTTGCAGGTAAAATGGCTCAGTGTTTTGACCAGTTTGGTCAACGTATATTTAAGTAAGTAGTTACATTACATTTACAAATAACAGTAGTGTTTACAAAAACATTGTTTGTATGAACGTTTTTGCATTGGACACTTCCAAAGCTACTTCAATAATCCGGTGTTGCTTTACACAATTGCGCTAAAAAAAATAAATTAAATTCGCTTGTTCCGCTATCACACAGTGACGATTTAGGTAGCATTCATAGTCGCTTTGTTTAAATACACCGCCTTCTAGTAAGTTATCTGAAATGTAAGATGTTAACAGGTAATCTGAAACTCTATTTATTGTGAACGCCCCTAAAACACTGCCTGTTTTTTATGATTGTCTGCTAAACGCAAATCACTTCAAAACATAAACTGAAATTTCCAAACTTGCTTCGATTGAGTTTGAATGTACATAAATAGACTTACTCAGTAATACATATGCAGTAATATCCAAATTTAAAAAAAGTATCGCGCCATAAGAAAACCTGCATTAATAACAAATGTTCGATTTGTACTTCTTTGCATTTTTGATAACTGCATTTTTTCCCGATTCGAAATCTGTAAATAACGGAACAAGTTTTGAACGGGAAAACATTATATATCAACTTATGACTACCTTTGTAACGCTGAAAACAGCGTTCTGACAAAGGTTATTTAGACGTCGCGACTTAAGAAAAACATGTTGTAATTAAATTTCGAATATAATATGAGTTCGTTATATTATTTTAATATTTATCATTATCATTTCAATTATAATACTATTACTGTTTATGTTGTGCTACTATAAAGTATATGCTGTTTATGTTGTCAGATTAATGGTTATTCTGCTTTTAATACTTCAATACCAATTTAAAAAAGAAACTATACATTTTTAGTCATTTCGTTTTTTTTGTATGTTGTTAAATTTAAATATCGATGAATTGGGTATCTAAATTTAGGTTATAAGTTTAACTAATCAATAATTTTAATGCAAATAATTATTGATTATTAAAACGTGAACGTCATGCAAACGCACCATTAGTGATTCTTAAAGTTAAATGGATAATATATCATCAATAATATAATGTTATTAATTTAGTTGAATTCATATTTAATTTGGCCTTGTTATTTGGCAGAAGACAGCCGTATTGGCCCGAGGCCGTAACCCGAAGGCTTTTACTGCTGTCTGAATGAATTCAACTAATTAATGACAATTTTATTAATTAACTTATATATTATGCAGTATATTTTGGTTTTAATAGGATCAAAACTATTGTTTCGATATAAATATAAATAGTATGCGGCATCATTCCGTTTTAATAGTACAAATTAGATCTATCATAACCATTGTTTCGATATTAATATAATGTAACAACACCAGAATATATTATCAACAATGTTTATATTCTTTTAACTGTGTATTGTAAAATATAACAACCAAACAGTACATACAATAATCGCTATTTTTTATCGAGAAAGGTGCATGGTATGAAATCGTCAATCGATATGAACTGTTATCCGACCAGAGTCAGTATTCACCAGTCGCAGGGTTTAACATCGCCAATCGATATGCACTGTTATCCGACCAGAGTCAGTATTCACCAGTCGCAGGGTTTAACACCGCCAATCGATATGAACTGTTATCCGACCAGAGTCAGTATTCACCAGTCGCAGTGTTTAACACCGCCAATCGATATGCACTGTTATCCGACCAGAGTCAGTATTCACCAGTCGCAGTGTTAAACACCGCCAATCGATATGCACTGTTATCCGACCAGAGTCAGCATTCACCAGTCGCAGGGTTTAACACCGCCAATCGATATGCACTGTTATCCGACCAGAGTCAGTATTCACCAGTCGCAGGGTTTAACACCGCCAATCGATATGCACTGTTATCCGACCAGAGTCAATATTCACCAGTCGCAGGGTTTAAAACCGCCAATCGATATGCACTGTTATCCGACCAGAGTAAGTATTCACCAGTCGCAGGGTTTAATATCGCCAATCGATATGCACTGTTATCCCAACAGAGTCAGTATTCACTAACACATGCTTTAACCATTCTTAAACTTAAAAATAAAGAATAGACTCTGACTCGAAAACATATACTTAAGTCCAATTCAGCAAAACATTTTCTTTAAGAGTATTGTTAAAACGCCCAAGTATGCTCCAGCGTATGCTTAAGACATTCTTGAGCACTTGAAGACGTCAAGTAGATATAAAATAAAATGTATCATTTACGAAGAAAAGTTTCAAATTGCGTTTAGCCTTCCATCAGCCTCTTTTCAGGTGAACAAAATCAAGGTACTCTGGCAGGGAAAATACCTTCAAATGACGTCATTGTTTGGGAGTTTCTGTTTACATTTAATCATGACATGTCGCGATATGTCTGGTGTATTTCATTACACTAGAGTTAAAATAGTTATACATAAACGTCCAAGGATTATTAGTATTATTGAACATAATTATTCGTATCGGTAAACATATCTGCGTGAAGGAGATACGTGCTCCTTGCTGTGAAATAACATTCATTCACACCAAAAACTTTTCTGCTATTAGATTATAATTAGAAGAGAACATAAATATTTTAACATAGAAGGAAAATATTTGCTTTTTTACACGTCTTATTTTTCTAATTTTCATTTGTTTATAACATAGTTTTGCTTTACTCCAAATGTTATACCTTGAGATGTTGTGGTGAACCTATGTCAATTCATAACTTTTTCCTCTCAGATACGGTTATATTATATTTGATATTACTGAGTTTGACATATTATGAAATAAAAGTTTAAAAAGAAATACAAAAAATGGTGTTTGGCGTATTTTTACTGTAATTAAATATGTTGTTTTATACCATATGCTTAGCCAAATTTAATATCATAAGTATTGTTGGTCATCTCTAGTACTTAAGTTTGTTATACTTTTTCATAAGATACATCTTTAACGTATAAATTAAAGCTATTCTGGAATAAATAAAATACATTTTGGCAATATCAGTCATTTTTGTAAGTTTACCCCAGAACAATTTTAGGTTGAAGTAGAAAAATGAGGGGTTATAACAAAAATCGCATTTTTGTCAAAACGTGTGATTAGATTTTGTTTATATTTCACAGTTTAGTCTCATAATAGATTTAATGATCATAGGGGGCTTTCTAACTTAAAGGCAAACTTTATTTTACCATGACATCTACAGTCTACGATCTTTCCCTATACTTAAATTGGTGTCGTTTGATTTCAGCAAGTACAGGCACTTGGCTGACCCCATACCTGACTAATCCATAAATGGTCGCATTTTAAATTGTGTATACAATATGTTTTCAATAATAAGCGAGAATACAAAAAATAACGAAAACCATCACTGATAGCAGTTATGTGATGATATAAAATGGACAAATAATTATGTGTATGTTGCTACTTTTCCTTGGATGTATACGACTGTGAGAAATGAGTATTTCTTTCACACCAAGGATGTAAATAATTCCATAATTTACGAAACGCTATGGGATTTATAGCCACGCCTACCTATTATACAGTCCTACATACACGTGGACAGTAAACGAAAGTTTGGTAAGTCAAAGAATTAAGTCCTAGCTTTCTGAATGGCTAAACACATAGTCAATCAAATCCCGTCGTAAGGTCAATCAAAACAATTGTGTTGGTGTTACGCTCTCAAAGAAAGCATTAAACATTAATGGATTCAGTGCAAGTAATAAGTATGCGCCAAAGTCATAAGGCTTTCTCGTTTGATTATTTAATTGGAGCAATTGCTCAAATTTAAAGGTTATGGAACTTTAAATGAAGTTAATTTCGTTCCAAAATATAAGTAAGTGAACAACTTGCGTGCGTGTTTTTGAATTGGCATGCTGTTATATGAGTGTTTACATATATGCATATTGTTGTAGTTGTAGAACCCGTGTCAAGTGTCCAACTGATTATCAATTCCTCGACGTACGAGGGTGAACACGTAACATTGGTTTGCAACACCGGTGGGCACGACCTAACCTTCACATTCAAGAGCAAGAGGTCGAAGAAATCGTCTTCACTCGCAGAATGTGTGTTTGCAATACCCGACTGCTTTTTAATGAGCAGTGCCTATAAAGGTAACATAGTAGAATCATTTTCTTAAAACCCAAGTAAGTGAATATTGCTAGAATATAGTAATAACGTGGCTTAGACTTGAAAAATGCATCCTTACCCATAGTAGCAAAATTATGTTCGCGAACATATTCAAAATATTCAACGCGATCTAATTATATACTTCAATTATATTCCCATTACTTTACAGCATATATGTAAAGCGTGCATTTTTTTTTCAGAAACCTACGCTATTCAACATACTGACAGCGGTGGATTACTGATGGTTTTGTCCTTCAACAAAACCTTAGAAGGCACTTACACTTGCTTCGAGACTTATGCTCATACCCAAAACGCTAGTGTGGACATTTATGTTACTAAACGAGAAGGTACGTTGTTGTGATATAATGTAAGAGCTTTTAAATAAAGGCACGCATTTGCAAGATTCGCCCATCAAGTTAATGACCGATATATAACGAAATATAATTTATAGCTGCGTTGTATTTAGGAGCACGTATAATTTGTTAAGTATGCGAGACAATCTCTAGGGTTCTGTATCATTATAACGATTGATTTTGCAAGTTCATCAATATTATAAATTATGTGAAGTTCAAGCTGCAACAGCAAGAGATAACCACAATAAACACCACGCCGACTTCTGCGTCTAACTTAGTTGATGTTAAGTTACATATATATGCAGACACAATGTGTATTCCGTATGTAATTATGTGTATGTCATATAAGGTTATAATAAAGGCATAGTTACGGATTCAATTCCATGAACTTTATATGCCCTCCGATGATAATTTGTTTCAATATTTTTACTCGAGTCGCGTGTATTCCATATGATATGTATGTATCCGTGTTTATTTCTTTTTACGCAGATGAAAAGGTCACCATGGCATCCAGTGTTACGGCAATAACCTGCGGAGTTGTAATTCCTTTCATTATCGCTGTGGTCATTTTCGTGATAGGATGTCGAAGTATGAATCAGATTTTAATAGAAATATTTATCCAGTAATTATTGTCACTACTTGCCAAGATATAACTGTATATTAAAGATACTTTACTTGGTATGATGAGGTAGTAGAAAAATGTACACATACAATTTATGTTTTATAATTATTACTATAATGCTACTGTTTATATGTTTACCGATAAGACAATCAATGCAAATGATCGAACAGATTTATTATGGCATTAAACGGGTTTTCACTTTAACATACGTGTTAGAAGACACAAATGTGTAATTATTGTATATGTACATGTACATACATACATTGATAGGAGGTTGGATCAGCAAATCACAGTGTTCGTCTGCGGTTACGAGATGGCGGGCAAGTAGAATCGACAAGGATGACGCTCAAGCTATTTCAATAGATGTCAGAGCTGAACCCGAGTCAAGAAGCATAATATTTGTAATTGTTAATTGTATAATTTTCATACAAATGATCGAACATACCAGAATTAGTTTTCAAAGTAAAACAATGCAATAATTATGTTAACCTCATTAACACGTTTGAATACTACTATTACTGCTACTACTACTAATACTACTACGACTACTACTACTACTACTACAATGCTACTACTACTACTACTACTGCTACTACTACTACTACTACTACCACTACTACTACTAGTACTACTACTACTACTACTACTACTACTACTACTACTACTACTACTACTACTACTACTACTAATAATAATAATAATAATAATAATAATAATAATAATAATAATACCAATAATAATAACAAAAGAAGAAGAACAAAAAGAAGAAGTAAAAGAAGTATCATAACAGTAATACTTCTAATAAAATTCATAATATTCATAAACAATCATTGTGTGCCTCTATGTCTTCAGCAACATTCTGACCCTGATGGGACCGACACAGACAATCCAAGTACAAGTACAGCGCTTATATGGACTCACAGTACAGACTCGCGTCATGGCAACGAAAATTCGGAAACCGCAAGCAGCGAATTCGAAGATGCCGTCGAAGATGCCGTGGTATGAACATTATAGTAGTATATTATATCTTACTGAACATTACATTAACCAGTAGACGAACATATAATGATCCGCCTTTCTGTTTGCATAAGGTTGTTTTTCCAAGTATTTGAAATAAATCGAGTGTACTATGCAACCCTGTGCTATTATTTAACACTAAAATATAACCCCATAATTGGTCAACTCATTTCTTGATTGACAAGTGTCTACTGGTCAAGTAATTGTATACACTAAAATATAACCCCATAATTGGTCAACTCATTTCTTGATTGACAAGTGTCTACTGGGCAAGTAATTGTATACACTAAAATATAAACCCATAATTGGTCAACTCATTTCTTGATTGACAAGTATCTACTGGGCAAGTAATTGTATACACTAAAATATAAACCCATAATTGGTCAACTCATTTCTTGATTGACAAGTGTCTACTGGGCAAGTAATTGTATACACTAAAATATAACCCCATAATTGGTCAACTCATTTCTTGATTGACAAGTGTCTACCGGTCAAGTAATTGTATACACTAAAATATAAACCCATAATTGGTCAACTCATTTCTTGATTGACAAGTGTCTACTGGGCAAGTAATTGTATACACTAAAATATAAACCCATAATTGGTCAACTCATTTCTTGATTGACAAGTGTCTACTGGTCAAGTAATTGTATACACTAAAATATAAACCCATAATTGGTCAACTCATTTCTTGATTGACAAGTATCTACTGGTCAAGTAATTGTATACACTCAGTAGTGTGCTTCTTTATTAAAACATGCGTTTTCACATCTACAATCTTAAATGTAACAACAGAGTATATGTGTTGTGCATGCTTGTAGTTTGCTTCTTTATTAAAACATGCGTTTTCACATCTACAATCTTAAATGTAACAAGAGAGTAGATTTGTTGTGTATGCTTTCTAAGCTCAGTTTTTTCGATATAATTCAAATACAATGTAGCTTAACAACATTTTAACTCGTGCGAATATATAACATGAGTATGTTTATGATCATAAAGAGATGTTTATGCCCAGCATTTAGCAGTAACAAATGGATAGGTAAATGAAATCCCACAATTTAACATGCAATAAGCATGAAAGTAATTTACATATATTGTCTCGGACTGAACATGAAACAGATACTTGTAATGCGCACCACGCCAAAATAAATGTATAAATTCTAATAAGTGTAGCAAATGTTAATCGATTAATTTGCTTATCAAACATGGATAAAACTGATATATTATATAGGCGTGTACATGTAGTTCAAACGTTCAATTACAATTCCATACACTTGTTGTGTCTTCTTTGCAAAGCAAGAGCTTTCGATAATAGTAGTTGACGTACAAGAGCTGTCGACAATAGTAGTTGACGTACAAGAGCTGTCGACAATAGTAGTTGACGTACAGCCGCACAGGCACACTAAAGTTAAATGAAGATGGTTGATTTTGCTCTTAGGAAATCCAATTAGACCAGGAGCTGTGATGCAGTAGTAATAAGCCATATACAATACGGAAACAGGAAAACGGAAGTAAATGATAGTATTATTTTTAAAACAATGGTCGCAGTAAAATAATCTTATCGTACTCGGTCAAACTTAAAATGGTCAAATCAATAAGGTGATATACATTATGAATATGCTTTAGGCTTGCATAATATGTAAATGTAAAATCGGCAATGTTTTTATGCTAATTGTCATAAAACTATGGTTTGTATCGATCATTTTGCCTAGACCAACATGTTCATCGTTTTAGTACAATTCACTTAATTGTATTATTGCGTATTAATTTTTTGTCAATTACTGGACGTGATAAAATGCCTTCTTCTATTGTTATAAACCTGTGATAGTATTAGTTAAATAGTAAAGATTCCTTTCTCATTATTGTTATATGGCTGTGCTATATTTATCATATCCTGAGCGTGTTAATATTTCTTCCATGTGTTTACAAATGTAGCAGAATATAACTTTACTTCTTTGTATGCATTTAGGTATACAGTGACTGTGATGTGGACAACCCAGGTACACCACTACAAGCACATTTGTTTTCTAAAACATCGACCGAAGAATGTCAGGATACGCTTTCACAATCAGAATCGTTGCGAGTAGACAGTCCGGCAGACGAAAGGGTAAAGAAATAAAACCCCAAAATAGATCATGTTTCAAGCATGGCAATCGGGTAGTTGCTCCTTTGCATAGTTCAATGTGCATAATCACAAAATATCGTACGTTGAAACTTTATGCTGTGTACATCTTATACACTGCGTACTTGTAAAAAAACATACTTAATGTCAACAATTCACATGTATGTATATTAAATAGCACAATTCCTACATGTAATATGTATAACATTTTGTATTTTGACAGAAACGGGGACACTTTAATGTTCCAACCATCGTTGTTGTTGGGCCTTCAACTAGTCGGGCGTGTACTACGGAAGGAGAAGACATGGATCTTCTCGCTGAAAAGAACTCTTAGCTGTGCATAGTTTTGGGTGTTTGCATGTATATACATTCCAAATACACTCCCAACACCTACTTAAGTTCAGTGTTAGAATCAAAATGATTTGGCATATGGCTGTAAATAAACGACCATTATCTGCAAACAATATGCCTGACTAATTGTGTGCAGTAATTGGGTTTATATTGCTAGAAACAGAAAAACATTTACCATCGTGTTGCAGCAACAAGACTGCGCCTTCCTTCAGCGTACCGTAGAGCAAAACTAACAGTCAATTCATTGTTTTAAATAATAGTCACGACTAATATGTTTGATGAAAGGTTAGAGAGAAAGATATCGCCACTAAAATGATGCTAACCATATAATTATTCGTTTAATGTTTTAATATGTGTAGAAACATGACACCGTTAGGTTATCTTAATCTTAACATACACTTGCATTGTTTACAAAAACAATAAGAACCAATTTTTAACATATACCTTCATCATGCTAACCCATAAAATGTATAGTGTGTGACATATGACGAAGATGCTTGTTCCCAACATTAACATTTAAAAGCACAGGGTCCGCTTTGAATAAATGCTTTTTTAAAAACAATACAGTTATAGTTTATATTTTAAAATGAAGTATATAGACAAAGACATGGTAACCTATGCCAAACCATACTTAAAAATAAAATTATACATATGGTATATTTTCTCACATTTTTACATTTTGTGTATGTTCTAAATAAACTTGTCACTAAATTTGAGTGGGAAATCTCGGATACTAGTGCTTTTTTCGCGTCAGAACGCACAAGTTATGACTTGTTTACAGTTAAATCAACGGAACAACTGATACACGTGTTTTCCAATTCACAAATCACGGTTTAACGCTATTTAAATATGTAAACATATTCTTTATTATTATTAGGTGGTTGACAATACATTTTTTAAATTACGAATACCTTGTTTTATACAATTTTGTTTTTTATTAAATTGCTTTCTCTTTACGCAAAGAAAATATGTTCTGCCCATTTTGGGTTTTGAGGCTTAAACAGTGTGCCACCGATAACTGTCGATGAATTATTGTCTATGCAATTGTGTCGTCGTTTCTCATACAAAGGACCTGTTTGTACATGCTGTACATCCTGTTTCGATCTAATCTCTTCGAATGTCGTCCAATGGCATATGATGTTATACATTACCATCATTGTATTTCTTTTAGTGCCCTTGTCGATTTATATTTAAATACCTTACTCGTCCGTTTTCTAATTAAGTAAATAATGTAATTGTTATCCTATAACAAAACGTCATATCCGTAAATTTAAAACAATTTTCTGTAATCTCAGCACACGCAAACATACCGTATTGGACCTTTAAATTCTACAACAAAATGCCATTACTTTACATACTGAAATTGTATACGCTTTGTATATGCTAAACACAAGAAGGATGTGGTTTTAAGCCTACGTGTCAGTTTTTGTTCAAGGGCAGCCAATTAGTTTCAAGGCCCAGATTCCTCTGTGGTCTTATTCTTGTTTAGACTCTACATCGTAAACATTATAATAAAACATTGTTACTCATTTCTGCATCAATCAATATTACAATAGATTTAACAATTTCTTAGTATTTTTGTCTAAAACGGATAATAGTTTCCCAACCATGTAAACTGTTTGTAAACACATAGATTGTTTACATATATTTACGTTATAGTCCGTTTTTTTCTGAAATGTCAACCCTTGCATGATTTCACGGTGGTTGAATACGTTATTTATATGCTCGGCCAGCATTCGTGATTTTCCGATAGTGTGCTTCGGGTGTCTGTAGATAATACTACCTTTGACGTATGATATTTAAAGCAGGGGTTTCAATAGAGCAGAAATTACTACCTATACAGTATTGGATAGCGAATAGATTAGTGGTTTATTGCTCTTCACGCCAACCTAGATTGTGCTGGTAAGAGTTTCGTCATTAAAAAAAATACTGGTTGAAAAAAAGTGATATTTTAAATGTTTAATTGCATTTTTGTTCTATCTTCGTTTTTATTATTTTTATTATTTTATGATGTTCGTTAAAATAAATAATTCATAGAATTACAATTTAACAACAGATAAGCGCTTCTTCGTTTTCGTCTGCCGTGTCCGTCTCTGTGGCATTTTTAATATCATTATTTTCGTGGAAATCGTAAATTACTATCAGCAATCGATCGTGTTGAAACAATGTACAGTGTTAAAAAAAACTTACGTTAAATAAAGAAATAAAATGTATACCTCCCTGGGAGTCGAACCCGGACCGCTCGGTTTACAACCGATGTACTTAGTCTTTATACTATTCGGTCAATCCGACAGGTGTTCCATGCAAAATTGCTTTTGTTATTTATTATGTAGTGTGCATATAAAATAAACGCCCGTAATGTCCGTAAATACGATGGAAAACTACGGCGAAAGTTAAATTATTAATATAATACATTCAACCACCGTGAAATTGTTCACGTTTTGGCAGTTCAGAAAAAAAACGAACTATAACCGTCCGATGCGGAAAACACGTGCAGCTACGTGTTGAATTTATCATGTATAGTAACAACGTCATCCAGCATGCGCACTAACTCTATATATTCAAAAACATTCCAATGGTTTCCAATATTGCGGTTTGAATACTGTGTCAATGTCATTCACAACATCAACACATTTACATGTTAAGGCAATATATACTACGAATACAAATTGTTGTACAGTCCAGACAGGCATGTACTACTTTGGTTTTGTAAATATACTCCTTTTCTGAATAAAACTGAAATTAAATTATTTTCGAAATAATGCTATTTCAAAGCGGACCCTGGGCCTATAAACTGATCCATATCAAAGCACTTAAGTTGCCTCTAGGTGTTCGTGCACAATGATAGGTGTAATTGTTGCTAAATGGCATAACTAGATTTATTACTCCGCAAATGGGCGCATTATAAATAGAAATTACATACAATATTAAAAAAAAAAACAATTGAAAGAAATCAACACAATAAACATTGAAACCATTGTTTGTCCTTCATTTGTCATATTGATTAGTTATGAGTTCAGTACCTGGCAAATAGGACTACGTACTTGTTAAACGTTGACATTCTATTTAATTTGTTTACAATAACGTTTATGACTTTTGCATCAGACAGTTTACACTTATTAAGCTCAGATGATTTAGAAAAGGTCCAGGCTCTTACGTATTGTTGGCCATCGAGCGGTTTAATGACATCAGACATTTTATAATAAGACATTTATATAATTGAATAGACATGTCCGCGTTGTATTCACTGCGTATTTCTTTTATGACGTGCACTTTACATAGTATTTTACTGGTTTTCTTTGTGCTATAATGCTTAATTTGTTTTGAGTCTACATGATAATATACGAAAATTAATGTCACTTTTGTGATGGCTGTGTTGTTGTGAAATGCTTAAATATACGTATGTTTGCTTTACAGGTATATGTATTGCATTTTTATTTACATTCCACAAAGTGATCAAAATGCGCGTTCTGTGGGCAGATACAATCTATAGAGCTGTTCTATGGTAGTTATTGTTTATTGATTCGATAAATAGGATTAATAGTTTCAATGTACTTTGTACATTTACCTTTGTTTATATATGTTTAAAGTCCAAATGGAACGTTTTGTTTTAAGTGAAAACGTGAGACTTATACCTCAACAGAACACATCTTAGTTGAAATAATACAAAACATAGTGCAACAATCGATGGTACCGATTCTTCGAAATAGTAACATATTGATTTATATATATATCTTATTATTATTAATCAATTCCAAAAGTAATCAACATCGACAAACAATTTGTTTTACAACATTTGTATTATAACATAGTTAGTTTGACAAAACGTATTTCTTTAAAGCAAATATTATCTGTATAATAGACAACAACGACACACCCATACATGATGTTGAATCGTTGGAAAAATTCAAATGTCAAACATTGCAAAGAAAACAAATTCATTTGAAATAGTACCATTATCAAACTTTGACAAAAATCACATTAAACATTAACTGAGTCATACTTTGACAGCAGAAGCAACATTCTAACTTCTACAAATAATAGTTTGAAACATTTACAAAAAATGACAACCAATTGACAATTAAAAACAAAACATTAACAAAATCAAACGTTTGACAAAAGAAATGAAATCAAAACATTAACCGCATTAAACGGTGACAAGAAATAATGAAATATGCCCGAAGTATTACCATAACAAAGTATGTTAAATATTCAAATTAAAACATTTACAGAAAATGCAAGCATTTAAAATCAAGATAACAACATAAACATTATTAGGCATAAACAAAATCTTGTAAAGATTCTAACTTTAAACTTTTTTTGAATAAAAAATTATCTAGAATGTTTTGAAGAAAAAGGTACATTAAAATTTCCGTTTGCCATATATTCATAGGCCATGTAAGCCCATTGGTTAATTTGCCAAACCGAAGCAGGCTTTTTACCCTATAACATTGGTGCCTTAAAAAGACCCTTTACAATTATAAATCAAGACAAATGTGGCTGACACATTTCACAAACTAAATTAATGACTATACATAAATCTGCAGGATCGTATATCCATGTAAACACACTGCACAACGTTTATCAAATGTGTTTAAAAAACAGAATTTAAGAGTCAAATACGATGCAATATGTTACTGACATAGAATCATACTACAAATGATACATTTCTACATAAAGTGGTGTAATTGACTAAAAGGGTTTAACTTTTTTTTAACAATTAAGCATTTGTATTGCCCTTACTTTTCACAAAAATGAAAAGGCCAAGGCCCGATTCACAATTTAGATAGAAAACCTTAGGATGTTAACACTGAACAGTGATTTACTTTGAACTGCCAAGAACCAGTTTCTCCAGCTGCATCATTGGTGCTTCACACAACATGGACACCATGTAAGCACCAGCGTACGACAGAACCAAGTTTGCTAAAAACATATACACCACTATTAAGTCCGTGTACTGAAGAGGTGAAACGAGGTTCAGATAAAAGCCGAGCAGGATCATGGTGTGTATCAGGTATGCAGTGCTTGTCAACAGACCTATAGGTGCCCAGACTTTCCATGAAATACTTTGGTTTATACAGTAACTGTACCCAGTTGCGCAAGTGATAACCAGCCACACTATAGCTACGCCCTATGCCGTTCCAGCGCATGAGAGGTAAAACAAGGTCCCGGTTTTTCCCATCACGGTGCTGCCTAGATGGCTGCTGTAGTAGTAGAATCTAATCTGAGTATGTGCAAGTATTCGATGATAGCTTGTGTTCTACGCCCATTAAGAGTTTAGAGTTATTGCTTTATACATTGGACATCTGTCCATTAGTATACAATACATATTATACAAACATATTTGCAATACATCAGTCCTGTAACTAGCATGTAAATAAAGTACACAAGAGACACATTTACACATACATGAATTGCAGCGAGAGGTCTATCATTATACATTATACAAGTATGTGTAACAAATGTATTATAGTGTAAGATTATTAAGAAACATTAATCATAGTACTGATTAAACAAATTTCGAAGTTTGAAAGTTTGAAAGTTTGAAAGCTTTGTTAGCATATAATGCAAGGTAATAATAGTTCGATCATTTTCGGACTTCATTAACTCTACAAATTTATACACACTTGGTATTTTCCAATAATATTTATCAATATACAATTTTCTAATTTCTGTATAAAGATTACACTTGATTACAAAGTGATACTCGTCTTCTAGTACATTACAACTATTACATCGTCTCTCATCAAATGGAATTGAAACAGGTTTATGCCATCTTCCAGCCTCAACATTTAATCTATGTGAAGAAACTCTAAGTCTACTAAGGTCACTTCTAAACTTGCATGTTTTAACATTTGTCAAGTAAGGTTGCAAATTAAAATCACAAAACATTGTATACGTTCTAGCTCTTGACGAATTATTAAACTCAGACATCCAATTTTGTAAAAATTCATCGTTCAATCTTAACTTTATCTCAGACAGAAACATTTTATCATCACCGACACTTGATTTAGCCATGCATATTGAAAACCAAGGGATTGTAAAAGAGAACATACACATTTAGCCCAATATTTTACATTTGGTTTATTTTCCATTTCATTGCACATGTTCTTGTTCACACATTTAACATATTGACAGTCCTCTAATTGAAAATTTTTTAGCCAATATCTAACTACCTTCACAGCCCTCTTAGTACGGAGAGAGGTTCTACCTAGTTCACCATATACACAATTATTTTGAGATTGTATCTTAACATAAAGTAACATTTGACAACAAATGTAATGAATTATTTCTAACATAGTAGCATCATCGAGCTCCCAAACTTCAGAACCATAATTTAATATTGGCAGTATAAGCTTATCAAATAAATTAAGTTTACATTTAACAGACATTGTAGGGTATTTAACATAACATGAGTTTAGTTTATAAATTGCCTTTAATGCCTGCCCTGCTAAGGTTTCAATGGTATGTGTAAAATATCCACCAGTTGTGAAAAACAATATCTAACTATGTAAAACTACTGACAATTTTATTTAAGTACATATAAAATAAAAATGGTGATAAGGACTCCCATTGCCTTACACCAACATGACATGAAAAATCTTCTTCACTAATTACATTGCCCATCGTTACTCTTGAGTTAACATTCATATACATAGCTTTAACTATGTTCAACATATTACCACTAATTCTAAGTTTAATAACTTTGTACCAAATAATATATGTTACCCAAAAAGTGAAGGCTTTAGTATAATCAACAAAGGCTGCATATAACTTCGTATTGTTCTGTAACAAAGGATTTATCAAAGCATGGAGAGAAAACGTATTATCAACAGTCCGCATATTTTTTCTAAAATCAGCTTGAGCTTTTCTAAACCAGCTTAAGCTTCTATATACACATTATATTTTTCAGCCCAAATATTTAACCTACTATTTATCAATTTAGTAAAGAATTTACCAAAAGTGCTTAACAGTGTAATACCCATGTAGTTATTGACATTGTCCTTTTCTCCCTTTTTATGTAATGGAACAATCCAGACTTCTGACCATGCCTCAGGAAAATGTCCCTTTTGATAAAGATTATTGAACAGTGCACTTATAACAATTAAAAACAATAAACTCCATATTTAAAAAATTAATTCAACAAATAATCAGACCCAGCTGCCTTTCCAGTGTTTAATTGTTTACACACGTTAAGAATTTCATCACAGGTAAAGGGGTACATTTAATTCTTCAAACATAATGTTTATTTCACCTTTCATATATATATCATTAAAGTACAAAATATCTTCATCTGGTTGATAACATGGAGACTCTGGGTCATTTACAGCTTTAAAATAGTCAAAGCAATCTTTGCATGATAAACATTTTTATTATCACTAGCAACATATCATTTAACATTTTCCAATTAAGCTTAGCATTTGACAGTGTAGCATTTTTTAATTTAATATATCGTCTTTCATCATATATATATTTATTTTTTCTAACAATGCCTTTGTACACAGTCCTGGATTCAGTCATGCTTTTTCTATTAATATCACAAGTTTGTTTCTATAAATATTTAAATTATTTTAATAACACTGTCTTAAATATATACATTCATCATAAAAATACACATCATTATTTTTCAATTCCTTATTACTGTACTAGTAATATATACTGTATCATAATTTGTTTTCGAAAATAATGGTTAAAAAACCTTCAATTATGTCACAAAAAGAAATCAAATTGTCATCCATATCATCTCTAGTCTGAGATGATTCAATATCACAATATAGATCATCAAGCATTTGTTTAACATTTTCACAATTCAGTGACTCAATGTAATCATTTTTAAATTCATCATTCCATACATACTTATACGGCAATTGTTTAAAATTATCTTCATCATAGTTACGCTTATCAACATCATTGGACAATAATGAACTTTTTCAAAGTGAACATAACTACACAGTGATCTGATAATATATAAGGATCTAAAACCTTGAAACTAGTAATGTAAGAAAACATACTTTGTTACATAGCACTGAGTCAATATTACTGCAGCCATGTGAGTTAACACAAGTAAATTTTCCAATATTAGCATCTTCACATAATCTGCCATTTGCAATTCTTAGACCTGTCATTTTAAAAAATTCAAGTAACATTTTCCCATTTCATTAACATGTTTGTCCGACTTTTTTCTAGAAATACATAAATATGATATATAATCATCAGGCAATAAATCTTCCATACAATGGTGAATATTATCATGCACAACATAGTCTGGCCTCTCTCCAACTCTAGCATTAAAATCTCCACATACAATGTATTAACATGAATTAGAATAATTGAAATTTAACATATCATTCATGATCCGATCAAATATACCAGTTTCAACCAGATACTGCCTCCCACTACCGTATGGAATATAATAGGCTACACATAAAAATAGATCTTTCTCACTGTTAGCAGCTATTTTATCAATTTTTATCCACATAACACAATCACTGCTTCTGTTTGAACCTTTTAGTTTATCTTTCCTATGTTATACATATAAATTACAGTTTTCCACGTGGTAGATAAAATTGTTATTTGACCAAGTTACTGTGAATAATAAAATAACAAATTTATTAAATAAAGTTTGTAATTCCTCACTATCCAACTTGTTATATTGTCTACCTATCAACCATTGTAAATGTTTCATACAAATCCTGATATCGCCCCTGACCTCATCGCTGTTCTACTCCCGAGATGCTGTCTGTTGATTGGCTGTTCCACTTCTTCCACCTGTCGACGTTTCTCTATCCCCACTACACTCGGCATAGCCTCTTTTTGGGATCCCATGGCTAGTTTCTCAAAACCCGCATTATTGGATTTTCCCTGTTGTCTAGTTTTATCATTTGGTGCGATTTGCGTCGCGTCCTTTACCTTCGGGGGTTTGTTCAAACGTATCGATTGAGCCACAGGTTTTGAAGCGTGCTTTTCACTGTTTTTATTTGCATTCGTCTGTGTTTTGTAGCGTATTATCATCTGTTGATGACCTAGTTTAGTTCCCAATGTTTATTAATGTGTGGTTATGCATATATGCGGATTCCGACCTCAAACTGTCACAATTTTTGCACTCTGTGAACACATTATTGCTTTTACTATCTACGATCGTCTCAATTGAGTAAATTCTCGACTTCCGAACCTGTGTTCCTTTATGTTCTCCAGCCCTTTCTCATATGTTTTACCCAGTCTGCCTGCGATCAGCACTTTGTACCAATCTGGAATAGCGTCATGTACACATTTCCCAACAATGAAAAGCCTGGTCGGATATCTTATTTGAACCTTTCTTCTATTAGCCCGTGCATGCACTGCCTCTTGGGATTTGTAAAGAGCTGACCTTGCTGTAGATATTTCATGCGGTTACTGCCTATCTAATCCCAAAACGGGTGTTTTAAAGAAGGTATGACTTTTTCATGATCATCTCGGTATTGCAATATTTTCTAAATCGCAGCAACATAAGCATTTTTTGATCAACTCCCTCTCTTTTCCTTTCCACTTACAGTTTGTCCAGTCTATGTGCTTTTTCTATGTAAATAGTTTCTGTATTTATCCCTAGTTCATTTTCTAGAAAACGAAAAATGAGGCTCCTCTCATCATAATTACCACTAATGTTCTCTGTGATACCATAAAACATTAGATTGTTCCTCATACTTCTTGATTCTATGTCAATAGATTGATAATTTGGTACATTTGTAGAGTCCGTCTGTTCTTTCACCATCCACTCAAGCTGCTCTACTCTCGAATCCAGCTCCTTACAGTATTTGTTTTTGCCCTTCACCTCACTCCTACAAGCTCGCTGCTCGTCTTCCACATCCTGGATCTTATTGAAATTCCTGTTGACTTGATCAAAAATACTGTTCAGCTTTTCATCAGCGGATAGATTGGTAAAACGCATCACTGCTACTGCTACTAATTTTCTTTCTTTGATTTGCCTTCAATGTGAAACGCTCATGTCCGCCATTAAAGACATTACAGTGACGTTAACAACTAAAGGTCTTTGTTTTTGTATTGTAGAGCTTTAATAACATAGGACAATTCACTACACTATTAATTATTACGAAATTAATGTAAGTGATGCATTCTATTAGGAAACTCTACACGTGTGCTACATCGTTGTAACAAAAATTTGCTATTGTTCATAGTATTTGTTTTTTAAAGTTTTACATTTACTTTCAAATAGTTTATATGAAATTATAACCAATGTGCCGATGTTAGGCATTTGATCAATTTCTATTTGGAGTTCTAATGCGTACAGGAATCAATCGTTATGGTTACATAATCGGACAAACTAATTATGCAGATACAAAATGAAGTACGTTTAATAATTATGTCTTTCCTCTAGTACGTGGGCATACATTCAATAAAAACTTAAATACTCATATTTCGAACGTTTTCATCGTGTGCGTTATGTATTGCAGATTTAACAACAGTTAATTGTGTTAATAAATATATCTTAGAAGTTTTACTTGATATCCCGTTTCCATTTGCTTAATACTCATTCGCTTTTAATTTCCGAATCTCAGAAAATAGTTCATTTGACCTTATTCAATTAAAAAATATGTGTATATGCTTACTTATTAAATTGCGAATCTCACATTTAAAATATGCATGACCGTCAAAACTACACGAGCGTTGCCGTAACATACACATTGTTCAGGTGTTTTTTACATGCCCGTATTGTTTTTACAATCTTTGAATTACTTTTTATATATTATTGTCAATAATGAATTAAGTAAGATGACCAGGATGTACAACTACACGCCTGTATATTTTATACAGTATTGAGTGTTTCAGTAGTAGCCTAGAAATCGATTTATATACAATGGTTGTTTTATTTTAAAAAGGTGTATTTATTTAAAACTATGAAATATTTGTTAATATTATGCTTATAACTACATGTATATTTGTTATGATACAAGTACACTTGTCGGGAAATTATTCCTTACTACAGGGCTAGTTGTGTATTGTGTTTGCCAGGAGTGCGTCGTTTAATACGTATTTTGCTGATTTAGGTAATCAACTATTTCTAAAATTTATTATTTTTCAAGGGTGTGTATTATGTATTAAGAGTAAAGGCATTTTGCAATATTCATAAGTTTGCTTTGTTGTTTCTGACACAAGAATACTAAGATAATATTATTGAGAAAAATGAGTGTCCTGCTTATATTTGAATGCATGCTATAACAAATATTAAAGTCATGCATTGTTCGTATTAAAGATGGAATGTTTGTTGTGTTTAAATGAATCTGTTTTACACCATTGTAACATCATTAAAAGAACTGCATTTCTCTTTCACATAACTGAAACAAACACAATTAACAATACCACTTGCAAATTAAAAATAAAATGCATTCACATTTAAGGAAAAGGTCAAAATACTTCACCGGTAACGTTTCCTCGACGGTGTAAAAAAAAATGACATCGTCTTTGTATTTGATCGACGTTGTTAGCAGTGATCATGTTTACAATTTAAATAGAAAGGGGAGATTTATTAATTAACAGCTGTGGATAACAATAAAGTAACAACAAAATATAGTAAATATTGTATAACAACGTGCAATTTGTGTTTATGAAGTTACTCACGTTCTCTGTGATAAATACATAGATCAAACGCGCATATAGCATCGCCATGAAGAATGTATCGTTAACAATAACATTAATTGACTTATCTTAATTGAATAAATGTCAGCTGTGAATAACAATAAAGTAACAACAAAAGCATAATTTATTATTACAACGTGAAATTCGTGCTTATGAAATTACTCACGTTCTCTTTGATAGATACATCGATGAAACACGTAAATAGCATCGTTATTAAGAATGTATAGTTAACAATTACATTAAGCTCCCGATTCAAACGACTTTGTTACAAGTTTAAGTCGCCAAGCTAGCAAGACAATGTTTAAATTAGCGGGCTTACTCGATATAGTGCGAATTCACGATTATCGATGTTACACTCTCATGTGTGTATTTAAATAAGGAACTACAATGCTATAAGAAATATATAACATAATAGAAAACAGCTTTTCGGTATTTGCTTGTATTTATTTTTTATGAAGACAGCTAAATATTATAAAAATTTAACTTTTATCAAAACACTGGAAATGTTAAGTATATTAAAAGTAATTGAACTGTTTTTTATCCTAGTACTACAGCTGAATCGATCGAATAAACTGTAGCTTTTAGCACACGTTTATTGGATCGTTATTTTTAGAACGCTATGTATTCAATGTGACGTCATACCAAATGATTCCGTTTGTAGAAAACAAAAAATAAACCGTGTTAAAACTGGGAAACCAAGTTTTTTCATTGTTGACATATTTTCACGCCGTTATAACAGGATAAATATCATATTAGGTGATTGTTGGATAAAGATGAAGTTTATCATGCAAGCCTTGCGCTCATCTGTTTCTAGGCTTCGCATGATAAACTTCATAGTTATGCAACAATCACCTAATATTCTCGATACATATGCCAAATAAAAACTGTCTGAAAGCTAAACAATGTAAAACAGGTCAAAGGTAAAATGTAAAAACATCTTTCACACAGATGATACTTTAGGAATTGAGTTTGTATAATTGCTTTAAATTTATATTACTTTTATAAGAAACAACAACAAAAAAACGTGTGTTTATTCATCTTATGCTAACCAATTCGTTTTGTCTTAAAGGTTTAACCGCTATAAAACAAATCATAGTTGTATAGTTTGTTCCTCGTTGTCATTTATACAAAATTGGCTGTTATACATGTAAGATCGTTCTTTATTGATTTATTTACGTGACCCCTTTGGTATGCTAGTATAGACACCATGCGTTAATCATACAAATCTGTATACAGTTTGTGAAAAGTGAAATGTATGACACGAAAGCACTCAACAATTCATTGCTAAAACTAAGAAATTCATTTCGTATTATGTAAACATGTCATACACCTATATATACATTTGATATCTGTAAAATGTTGATCTTTCAAAATGTAATCGTAAAAATATATGTTAACAATTTAATCGCATGTTGTAAACAAGTATAATATAACTAATGTAACGGCTGGAAAAGCAATTGTAAAAATATTTCCTGATTTGCCGTCATTATATATTTGATTAATGCTTATATACTCGTGCGATCTAGTTCAAATTCCTTGTCTGGAGAATCTGAAAAAAGTCAGGTGATGGGGGTAGGTAGGTACCAAAGGGATCCGTCTAATTCAACCAATATATTATCGTTCACATATTTGCTAACTGTGCCGATTTGTGATACTTGTCCGACGGTGTGACGGATTATTCCCTGGGGTTGGTATACTTCCATGTTTTCTAGAAGCATGTTTGTAATGTTGGTTACCTCTGTCTGAGTTACTGTCACGTTGTCAGGAGTCATGGCTACCGTTTCGTTTACCTGTGTCTGAGTTAATGTCCCGTTGTCAGAAGTCACGCTTACAGTTTCAGTTGCATGTGTCTGATTTACTGTCACGTTGTCCGAGGTCCTGCCTACAGTTTCAAATGCCTGTGTCTGATTGAGTGGCACATTGTCAGGTGTCAAGCTTACAGTTTCCGATGACTGTGCCCGATCTACTGTCATGTCGTCATGTGTCATGCCTACATTTGTATATGCTTGTGTCTGATTAACTGTCATTTCGTCAGCGGTCATGCCTTCGCTTTCAGTTGCCTGTGTCTGATTTACTGTCACGTTGTCAGGTTTCATGACTACAGTTTCAGTTGCCTGTGCCTGATTTACTGTCACGTTGTCGGGAGTCATGCCTGTAGTTTTAGACGCTTGTGTCTGATTTACTGTCACGTTGTAAGGAGTCATGCCTGCAGTTTCAGAAGCAAGTGTCTGATTTACTGTCACGTTGTCAGGCGTCATGTCTACAGTTGCAATTGCCTCTGTCCTATTTACAGTCACGTTGTCAGGAGTCATGCCTTCAGTTTCAGATGCCTGTGTCTGATTTACTCTCAGGTTGTCAGGTGTCATGACTACACTTTCCGTTTCCTGTGCTTGATTTACTGTCAGGTTGCATGGCGTCGTGCCTACCGTTTCAGATCCCTGTGTCTGATCTACTGTCACGGTGACAGGAGTCATTTCTACAATTTCGGTCGCCTGTGTCTGATTTACTGTCACTGATATTTCATGTTTCACATAGCGTATGATTGTCATCATACAAATCAAAACTGTGAGTGGAAACAGGTAAGAAGTACAAAATACATGTCCGTGTATATCAGAGAAAACAAGATGGAGATAAAATTGCCGCAGGGCTTGAATAGTGATCAAAGTAAGATTTTCACTACAGGGTAGCTGCAATAGCACCCACATAATCACAACAAGTATTACGTGTATTACATGGTACCGAAAGAGTATAAACATATCAGTTTTAAGTGTTTCCGATAGACTTCCTTCCGTGAAACAAGTCTCGAAACAAACACAAATATACATCAGTAATAAACTCAGCTCAAACGTATCTCTTGCTGATGGATAAATTGACTTCAAACAAGTTTCCCATGCATTGTAGTCTCCTTGCTGTTGGTAATTAGTATACGTTCTTTGTTCCGTAACAACTATATATGACGGTAAAGTGGTCACGTTTAACTTGTTCAAAATCGCCTGTCCTTTTTTATTGTCTACATTCACCATACCAAGTTTAACTCGTCTGGGAAATTTGGCGCTCAGTGATGACAAAAAGAAATGTACATACTTAACTCTCGATGCATATATAACTCTAACTTGAGATCTAAACTGCGGATCAAAACTCAGCCAGTTTTGCGTCAGGTAATCGACATCAACTATGTCCTCGACCCGCTGGTTTACCTGCTGTTTTATCCATCTAAATATTGATTCGATTTTGAATGATTTCGTGTACGAATACTGAGATGGATTGCAGAACATTGCGTCTGGGTCTTCCACCGGTTCAGCAAGCACTAGACGTGAAGACAGCCAGCCTTTCTCCTGGCAAAATCTAAGTAAGTAAACATAATAACATATAAATTTCCCATTCGGTACAATTAAAGCTTAGGTCCGGTAATTATTATTTAAATATAATGTTCTCCAAACTTGATGAAAAGAACTGCACATTATATAGATGATATATGTCAATTTTATTACAAACAAATATTAAAGTGAATCAGCAATTACCTCATATCATGAATGCAATCAAAGCGCCCAAACTTAAATCCGAATTTGCTCAACTTCTTTTGAAGAACGAGCCAAGTAGTATTGGACAGTAGCTTTTCTGACTTCACGTTTATTTCTAGTAGCCACATATCACTTGCATAGAACAGCTGTTCAAAAATACAGTTCTTCTATGTCTACAGTTCCAAACCGCTTATTAAAGAGAACTGTATTATATAATAACTTTACATTACACCAAAAATAAGCTGAACACGATCTAACAAAAGGCGGTGTTTACATTAAAATAATAAAGCAATGTTTATAGTGAATGTTGATATAATGTATATGTTTATATAATTCATATATGACCACAACTTTTCTTAGAATCAATCTAAGAAAGCAAACAAAATAGTTGGACAGAAAGCTCTGTTAAATGTAGGAACAACTGCATTTAGTATTAACAATGCAATCATTTAAGAACGACTTGGTGGCTGCTGATTTAAAAAAGCACCGTAAGTAGAGCCTTCTACGCTATGTTTAAACACACAATTTACAAAATAAATATGTGTTAAAATATAGTAGTATACCTGTGTACATAAGTCCACCGAACGAGTGAAGTTAACTACAGGAACTGTCTCATTACTATCCATGAATGTCAATTCTGCATGGGTTGTCTGTCCTGAAAAATAGGGCATTATCAATTAATTGAAATTTGACTTTTGGAAAACCCTTCAATGTAAATATAGTTAGGACCATTGCTATTTATCAAATATAAATGGAAAATCTATGTATTTGAATATTTGATCGCTTTTCGAATAGTCAAAACCACGTTCAAGTATTCGCACGTTTTTTTATTGTTTATATTAAAATTATATTCCAGCTTTATTTTAGAAAATGGAATTCTTTCAAATATGAAAACACACTTAGAAGACCTTCAACTTCATTTACCTGTTGCCTCAACAAGATGTTTAAGTTCGTATTTGTCGACCACGTTTTCAAAGTCAACGCCCCTGTGCTCTAATATGGCCTTCAAACGCGCCACCGACATTCTCTTCAGGTCTTCTGGTGGCTCTTCTCTGAGTGTAAACTCTGAACATCGTTGCAGAATGACCAACAACACGAGGTATGTCAACAGAAGCGCTAGCTGCAAACATACATTTACATTTGAAATGATTAAAACATCAACACGTTATACTAGTGCGTTGAAACATAATTGATAGTGATCTGTTTTCCTCACAATATATACAACAGCAAACATAATAGCTTGCCAAAAGGATGTACAGCCAAGATCTAAATTATTGTCTGATACGAGCAGAGTCGAGTACACATTGATCCTAACACTGTTCTGCAATTAACAGAACAAGAATGATTTAACTAATGTTATAGTTTAATTATTTACAACATCATGTATCTAACATTTATTGTGCAAAACTAGTTTTAAGTTCGCCCAAATTGTGTGTTATGTATAAACAATAAATCGTCTAGGGGAATACTCACTTTAATTTAACAGCTAATATCTTAGCATATATTATGTAAACCAGTTTAGTTTTGTTTGCATACATATACAGTTCCTGCGGAAATTGCGATTTAGTTTAATGCATTCATTATTGATTAACATTATTACTTTTTTTTGGATGAACAAGTTTATTTACCTCGTCCATAGGTATGTGCAGGTCGAGGCCATCCTGCTCCTTACCGTACATAAAATATGTTAGTAGCATTTGTATTCTTTATATATGTGTTAGTACCAATTGAAATATTTTAAAAGCATAATATCTTATGATAAATAATTGAACAACATAATATCATATGATAAAGAATATTAAATTGTTGACACAGAATATGTATATATTATAGAATACAAAAGAAAATGTGTACAATCTATTTTGCAAAAATTGTAGACAGCATAAATACTAATATTATATAGATATAAGTATTCTAGATCATTATGATATCTACATGCTATGAATATTACATAATTAAAGACAAAAAGATGTGTATAATCTGTGTTGCATTTCTTCACTAGTTTTGGGTGAATAAACATGTATTAATCTTGACAGCAAATGTTTAAATATACAAGGTATATACAAGGTATAGAAAAAAAGAGTGGTTAGGCCACAGTGTACTGCAAGTATAGAGTCATTCAAGTGTACACAACTATTATGATAAACATATTACATAGTTTTGGGTTTATTGTATCAGCAATCTTACAACTGCCCAATTTTGCAATTCATTGTCACGGTAATTTGTATGTTTTTGAATTTCCCATGCTAATTGTAGACTTTTCGTTAGCCCTGTGGGATTGGGATTATTGATTGAAAGTTAACAAACCGTAATGTTTATCACCTGAATGTGGATAGTCATAACTTCAGGTTCTCTGCAAAGTGTTGCTGTCTATTACTGCAATAGAAAAACTAATATATCTACCAAGTTAATGCGTGCATGTGCGTTATTAATCCTATAAGTTGCACATATATGTATATTCTATTTATTTTCAAAGCAATGTCACGTTTTGGAAAACTGACTTCAGACGTAAGAGACTGTATAGCTAAGGCAAAAAAGAAATTCCTCACGACTGTGTTATACAGATAAACGCAGCAGTAAAGCTAGTTACATATTGTAATATAATATATGAGCAATGGAAACTACAAGTGTACACCATTGAATATCTTGTTACATCGCTATTTAAATGATCATATATTTGAACAATTACATGTTCGGTGTATGTTACAGATGAGGACCTATACTCT
Source organism: Congeria kusceri (assembly GCA_027627225.1). Taxonomy (NCBI): domain Eukaryota; kingdom Metazoa; phylum Mollusca; class Bivalvia; order Myida; family Dreissenidae; genus Congeria; species Congeria kusceri. The sequence goes on along the minus strand of CM051026.1, from coordinate 56,522,910 downwards.
ATTGAGTGTCGGTGTCGTTTAAATATATTTACTCACGCTTTACTTTTGCTGCTTTCTAATTAAGTAACACTATTAAAATAGTTGTATTGATATGAAGAAATGTACATGGGTAGGCATAAGACATTTATCTTTTAAATAAGTTCACAATATGCCAACTACAAATACATATATTATCATCCTATAAACTTAATGCGCTAATACAGTTTAAATTTCAGACTACACTTATTTATCTATGTATTTATTTATTTATTTATTTATTTATTTATTTATTTATTTATTTATTTATTTATTTATTTATTTATTTATTTATTCACTCACTCACTCTCTCACTCATTCACTTACTCCCTCACTCACTCACTCACTCATTCACTTACTCCCTCACTCACTCAATCACTCACTCAATCACTCACTCATTCAACCAACCACCTACGCACCCACCCAAACAAAAAATCCCTCGACCCGACCAGTAAATCCAGTAGTATTGTTATTGTTTAGTATTAATATAATTTTTACGATTATTTTTACTAATGTTATTATTATTATTATTATTATTATTATTATTATTATTATTATTATCATTATTATTATTGTTTTATCATGGCTTATGTTGTTGGAAGTGGTGACTGTATGATGATGGTAACTGTGGTGGTAATGATGATGATAATATAGATTGAGAGAATAATGTTTGTGTCGCTTATACGGGTCATTCTGTTGTAGGTTGTTCCAAATATCCAAGTAATGTTTTCTCCTTTCAGACGAAGTCACTCTGTATTTTTCTGGTTATTCCATTGTTACGTAAGTATTTGATATTTATGTTTGTGTTAGCAAACATTATAAAACAAAAAATAAAACAAAAATGTGCAAAGTATTTCATGTCTGCCTAGACAGTTTGATACTTATATTCAATATAAATATTAATATAGCAAACATAAGGCATTCACGTTTCGTCCATAAAAAATGGTATTCATTCAAACGCTAAGACTGTTTATAAGCTATGCATTCAACCTTCAAAAGTACATTAACGAAATTGTATTGAAATGTTCACCATTTTTCAAACGTCTTCTTTTCAAGTTTCTCTACTCCACGGTTTGAATTTATAGAAACACGGTTTAAAACATTTGCGTTCCGATTATTTTACATGATTAAGTTACAAATACTGCACAACCAGTTGTCGTTTCAATGGCCTTATCACTACACTGTGAAGGCACTAACGTTCGTTTTGAGCAGACAAAGTGAGCTTTGAGTTTTATTTATGGAATATGGGAACCCAGAATAACTATTTATAGTTGTAATGTATTTGTCTGCTAGTCACATGTCCAGTGCACGTATGTCCAAATTAGTCCTGTGTTAATAATAACTTTAAGTGTTATCATTAGCATTTTGTTTCGTTAAAACTATAAATAAAGACACGTTTTTCTACAACGGTATATTGTTGGTGATATACATTTAATTTACAAATCGCAAACAACGGTTGGTCAAATGAAAGCTATACATACTTGTTATCGCAGTGCATTTGCCGCTGCATGTGATGCTGCAACCTTTATAAAGCAGACCATTAAAGATGCCACGTATGTTCAAAGTGCCGTGCCAGAGCAAAACGTATTGACGTTATCAAACAATTCATACATTACAACATATAGTTTATATGTTTTTCTAATCATAGTTATGCGTACGTTCCATACTATCGATAATTACATCTTCCCGACAAGCTTGTTATATATTCTGGATAACCTGCCCCTACCACTACGTTACTATCTTAGAACGAACAGGAAACAGGCTAGCTTGTTATAATGTTTCACAGAATTGTTACTTCCCCTATGTGTACGTTCCATAATAGCGATAACTCTATCTTCCTAACAAGCATGTTCCATAGAGTGGTTACCTCCCCTATGTCCTGACGGTTAAACGGCGTGTTTATCACAATATATGGCCTAGTTGTAAAATGTAAAAGTTGATCATTTGCCAGGATCATACACATTCTTAAAATTTGGATAAATTAGATTTCATGGTATAATAACGATGTTAACATCAATTCATTCACAACAAAATGTACTGACAAATTATAATTCTGGTACGATTTATAAAAAAAAACTGAGTGTTGGAATTATACACCTGTTACACCACGAATGACGCACAACCGTAAAGAAAATATATTAGTACTTATAGCATAAACACGTATTTAGCAAAACCAGATATTGAATTGTTTTAACAAATAGCAACACAATAAATGACCACATTAATTTAAATGTATACCTATGTATATTGACACTACTTATAATACTGTATTAAAATATAATCGTTTTAATCTATTATTGTACATAAATGAATAGCAAAACTGTGATACATTGTAAAATATCGCCCTGAATCGGTCCTTGCTAAATCGTTAAAAAAAATAATACTGCTATTAGTAGTATGTATTTATATTGCCAGCGTCATTTCACATCCACGTATAGATCACAAAATTAAAAAATAGAATGCACACGCGTTGCTTGTTTTACTATTTAAATACATTGTAATAAAATACATAGACACAATATAATTATGTTTTACAGTATAAGCATTAAAAACCGTGTTGGCTCCGTTCTTTTGTTTGTACATAGTTTCGAGATTATTGGTTATGATATGCGGTGATAATGTCCTTGATATATGCGCTTCATACATTTACACATCCATACATATCCATACGCCAGAATGCAGCAAACATATCATCGGTTATTTTGTTTTTGTTCTTTGAATACTGACGAGTATATTTGTTGTGTCATGCAGTGGTTGTGCCAGTGTCATCGGACATCCACATATTCACGAGCCCTATGGAGCCCCACAAGAGTCTACAACTCGCCTGTATAACCAACCGGACTGACATCACTTTCACCTTCATGAACGCGGCCTCCAACAAATCCGAACGCATTGCTGAGTGCATACACGCCAGCCCTGGGTGCTTTCTGATGGATGTTAAATTTAAAGAAAGCTATGAGGTAACATATGCGGAATACGGAGGTATCATAACCATAAGAAACTTCTCGGAAGGGGTATGCGGGACTTACACCTGTTTTCAGACCTACTATAAAAGCGTGAAGGCTACACTCGTTCTGTCAACCAACTCGCCAAAGAATTGTTCTGCAGATGTAAATGATGAAGGTAAACATCTCACTTCTGTTTCAGGAATCGGAAATTTCCAAATTTCCAAAGACCAATAACAATTCGGTTAGATTTATATATGTACATGCCTTAAATTTATTTATGGTTATGTTTACATAATGTCAGTATTATTTCAAACATATTCATTAGAATATACTTAACTTATTATTAGTGAATTTTGTTAGGTTCACAACCAAACCAATGCCATGCTTATAATTACTTTTATTGTTGTGGTTGTTTTTATTGTGTGGTTGTCGATTATGATGTTGTTTTCGTCTGTCTGTAACTATTGGTGTGTTTGTTTGTCTATTCGTTTGATGTGCATATATTTTCTTCGTTTTTTTATCAGTTTTGAAAGACGCAAACAGCTATGCTGAGAAAGGGTGTGGAGGCTTCGTTGCCGGAATCATTGTTAGCTGTGTCTTCATCCTCATCTTGATCGGTGTCATCACGTACTTCAGGATAGTGAAATTAGGTCAGTAACAATCATCTACCCTGACCAAACTTATAGTGGCTATGTGTACGCAAATCTCCGGAATCAATTATAATGCAATTATGTTATAGAAATTATAGAAATGAGCACAACAAAGACATATACATTTAATGAAGTATGAATAATTTATATTCTGCGATCTGATTTATATAAATACAAATTCACAGAAACATTTGAAAGAAAACTCAGAGTGGATAGCGATCTTACGACGTCTGTGTTGTAAGAAGAAATGACAATTGACAGCGTTATAACCATTTTCGCCATTCTAATGCTAGGTTCCCACTATCACGATTTGATTGAAATCGTGGTCTTAATCGTGGACCAATCGTAGTGATCCTATCAGATCTTATCAAATGTTGAGGTCAATCGTGGCAACCGTTTTAATCGCAGGAAAAGTTTAAACGGTTCAAAAATTATCTACGATTAAAGCGATCAACTGCGATAAATTGTCCATCGGGATCATCGTATCAGATCTTATTGCATCGCAATAAAGCGTAAGAAAGCGCAAGAAATCGTATTTAATCGTGCATCCAAATCGTGGTGATCGGGATCCATCGTACATGAGAAAAAACACAACGCTCTGTTAAGTTATGCTGCGATCTCAAGAAACAATGACGTCAATAATTAGTCGGGCTGTATTTATATCAATCGGGTCCAGTCCAGTCATAGCTCAAATCGTGATATCCATCGATCATGCTCGTGAAAGTCATCGCGACAACAATCGTATCCTATCGTAACGGAGCGGATGGATTCGTGATAAACGTATCGGACCTTATCTGTACGTACTAGAACGTCCTAATTCGGGGAACTATGGACTAGCATCACATCGTTTCCAAGCCTGACATCTTAGAGAAATACCACGATCAACTGCGACCGGCCAATCGTGGCGTTCGTGACAGATCGCACGATAGTGGGAACCTAGCATAACTTGTGATTTACATGAGAAAACTATGGTTATACAAGATACAAGATACACAAACAAACATACGAGTATATTTTATGATTTTTCAGAATGCGTAAACTATTTTTATTATATGTACATTGATTTCAGATTCATTATAAGCCAATATTAATATCTAAACTGTATCTGTTTACCGATGGTTTCCCTCTTAAGTCCTTTTTCGTGTAAATATTCCGTTTAACTGTATTATTTCATGACAATATCTATGTCATATTTTGCAATATGTAAAACGATACCGATACATTGTTAAGTAAATGTAACGTAGTACATTTCATAGAATGTAGAAGGGGCAATTTCTTTTTAAAAAATCGGAAATTTATATATTAATACTGGCATATAATAACCGTTAACACAGGGTATATATAATGGGAAAAGAGTGTACGCATTCTGAGATAAAAAATCAATTTATAATATGGGTTGTGTTTGTTTGGTCCTTTTCTTGTTACATTTTGAGGTCAGAATTGTGAGCATTTCGTATAACCATGGTTTACAAACGACTCCTTACCAAGCACTAAAGCGCAGTTGGTTAAAGCGCTGTCTACTGTCATTTCTTCGAACGGCTCCTTATTCGTGAGTTCGATACCCGCTTGGGGTTTTAATTTTTTCAGGCTTTTTTGCTAATTTGTTTTTATCAAATATCTTGTTCTGTATTATATTATTATTATTTAAGGCCCATGTCTTAGTAAAGCGCATTTCTATCAAATAATATAATTTTTAGTGCAAAAGGAAGCCAAATTGTTCGTTGACATAGTCCCTTTAACTGAGGGTATACTTTAAACCTCGACTCGTGAGACAGTATGCTGAGTCGGTTACTTAAGACGTAATGTGTGTTTATAAGTTTTTAATGTTCTGTTGGTAAAGTGCACCCGTATAGTTATTGTTGACTATTTCAGAAAACATTTGTGGATCACGTGTAACATCTGGAAACCGAACAACCACTGAAGCTCCAGCCGATGATCCCTCAAGGACGGTTGGTTGTTTCATACGTTTGCTGTTTATTTTACATGAGATTTGCGGTTTAACTCGTAATGCGCATTGATTGTAATAATTTTACACAACACCGACCATAAAATGTAAATCACAACAGCGATTACATATAAAGTATGTAACTATACGACAATTAAACATTATGGAATATTGTATGCTAGTGGTATAGTTCAGTTATAGTATATTTTTCTTTAACGTGCATTTATAACTCGAAAAGGAAAATTATAAAACACTTTACTTTATAATGCTCCTATTTTTTAATCCAAAAGATATTCACAACAAACATAAGTCGTGGTATTGTTCGTGTTGTACAGAAGTATTTTTATCTTTCAAAAAGTTCTCATGTTTATAAAATAAGCAGAAAAAATAGTTAACCAACTGTTATGCCAAACATGTTTTCAGGATGTAGAATCTGTTTTAATTGACATGGCTGCAAAGAGTTCTCGCGACAAAGGCGCACACAATAAAGTAGATGAGAAGGACAGTCTTTGCGCTCATAGATCACATCCACCAGAAGATCGTGAAGATGAGAAACTAAAATAATTCAAATAGACAAGGTGCATTCATTTTATAATTATCATAGGCACACCATCAAACACAACGCACTGCAGGTTAGTTATCAAAAATGCCCACGAATTGTTTGTTGCGTACAAAATTATAATGTTTACATTTTCATAACATTTAACATACACTGTTCATTAATTTTATGTTATAAGAGTAATTGTGTGATACTCATTTAAATTAGTTCTTGATCTACGCAGCCTTAATATAGAGTCCGTTTTAACGTTCGTTGTATGTGCAAATTATTAATTATTCATATTAAATTATGTGCGACCTACACATTAAAACCATATGAAATTGTATGAATGTCAAACTCAATCAACAGTTCTGTCTAATATGTTTAGCATAGCAATAACAGCATAATGTTGTGTAATGAACATAGTAAGCAGGCATTCATCGCCAATTGTAACGTTCAATTTTGTTACTCTCAACACAAATTGTGAAGCCTACACAACATGATATTATGCTATCAGTAAAAAATATGGATTGCTTGATACATATCCTTCTTTTTAATATCAGTGTCTGTTGTGTAAGTTTCACAGAGTTGAAAATCTTATTTCAGGAATTCATATATATGTATGCGATTTTGTATATGAGTAACTATTGATCGCGGTTTGCAATTCTTGTAATTGGATTTGTTCTTTCAATTATGTGTCGTACACTAAATACCATTAAACACAAAGCAAACTATTTTATTTCCATTTACCAATTTTCTAGGATAGTCATTGCATAAACAAGGCATATGTGTGTTTGCTATTCCATTTTAGCTCACCTGAACACAACTTGCTCATGGTGAGCTTTTGTGATCGCCTTTTGTCCGTCGTTCGTCGTCCGTCGTGCGATGTGCTTCGTTATTATTTATCTCGTTAACACTCAAGAGGCTACATTTATTGGCCAATCTTCATGAAACTTGACCAAATAATATATCGGCTAAGATCGAATCTGGGTCATATGGTTCAAACACTAGGTCACTAGGTCAAACTCAAGAAAAGCTTGTCAACACTCTAGAAGTCACTTTTTCCAATCTTCATAAAACTTGGTCAAAACATTTGCCTAAAAGATATCTCCGATGAATTTGAATCTGGGTCATGTGGGGTCAAATACTAGGTCACTAGGTCAAATTAAAAAAAAAGCTTTTTATCACACTACACATTTTTTTCCAATCTTCATGAAACTTGATCAGAACAAACTGGCTTATATGGAGTCAAACACTAGGTCATAATTCAAAGTGAAGAAAAAGCTTGTTAACACTCTAAAAGTCATATGTTTTGCCTAATCTTTCTGAAACTTTCTCAGAATCTTTGTCCCAATAATATCCCGGCCGAGTTCACAACAGGGTAATGTGGGGTCAGAAACAAGGTCACCAGGTCAAATTGAAGAAAAAGTTTGTGAACACTCTAGAAGTCACATGCCTTTCGCTAGTAACATGAAACTTGGTCAAAACATTTGTTCTAATGATATCTCGGTCGAGTTTGAAAATGGTTCCGCTCCGTTGAAAACATGGCCGCCAGGGGCTGGGCAGTTTTATGTGGCAGATTAGCTTGTTAACACTATAAAAGTCACATTTTTGCCAAACAGCATGAAACTTGCTCAAAATATTTGTTCCTATGATAACTTGGCTGAGTTTGATAATTGTTCTACTCTGCTGAAAAACGTGACCGTCATGGGGCGGGGCACTTTTCGTTATATGGGTATTATGACATTTTTAAAAGGCTTACGAGCACTCTAAAGGCCTCATTTATTGCCCAATCTTCATTAAACTTGTAAAGATCTTGTGTTCCAATGATACATCGGCGGATTTTGAAAATGGCTCATGTGTGGTCAAAAACTAGGTCATTATGTCAAAATGAAAAAAAGTGAAAACTCTAGTTTTGCCTAATCACCTAGAAAATTGCTCAGAACTTGTCTTGCAATAATAACTCGGGACATGTTTGAAACTGGGTCATGTGGGGTAAAACAAGTAGGTCTCAATGGCAAAATTGAACAAAAAGCTTTAAAACATTCTTGAGTCAAATCATCACGAAACTTGTTCCGAACAATTTAGTTCCTGAGCCTCTCAGGTGAGCGACATGGGGCCTTTTTGCCCTCTTGTTATTTATTATTAAAGAATAATGATCAATTTTAAAGTAGAAGTAGTGTGAAGTGGCTGTATTTGTCGTGTTTTGTCTTCATTTCACTTATTAAATTAAAAGTTATATACATGGTTTTACATTAACGTTGAGTAATTCTAATCCACCGCCACGTTTGTGTTCAGTAATTGTCAATTAATAAAGCTTTTACAGTGTACATGATTGTATACATATCATTCTGCTTTTGTATTGCTTATTTTTATTGCTTTATGCCCTTACAATATAACTGGCAGCTAATGTAATATTGCATTGATGTTTTTGGACAACATTGTTTAAATAATTATGCATGGTGTTCATTTGTGTTCTCGTTTACGTGTATCTTGTTTGTTTATATTTTAAAGGCAGCAGTTTTGTTAAATGGACTACTATACAGCGGCATTATATACGAAATAAATGATATTATTACGGAAGTTGAATCTTGAGATAAAGAATTTCTAACTTGAACGTTATACGTACATTGGCTCAATCTGTTAAAAAATGGAAATACAAGTAAAATAACAAAAACAGTTGTTGAAAATTCGATGTTTAGTCAAAAGGCAAAACGGATCAATAATTCACTGCGGTGTGATTGCGGCACGGAGCAAAATATATCTTAAATTCGAAATTCGTGGACGTCAGTACTTTAAACTACAACAACAGTGATCAATATACATGAGTAATCTACACAAAACCGTAATTGTAATTAATAGTTTTATGACGAATCATCTATAATTATATAAAAGAGAATCGACTCGAAAATGGCTGGTTTAGAGTCGACAATCGAATCGGGCCATTCACAATGGATTGTTCGATGCATTGAAAGAGTCGTTGAAGCTCTACCAAAAGGCAACTTGGGTCTGTGTCATATACACTGGGACCAGATAGCCATTGACATTGACAATGTAAAATTATGTTCGGTTAATCTAAATAAAATGCAAAAAATACAATAAGCATATGCTTATGTGCGTCCATTGTATACATACAATAGTTTGCATGAGTGCATTTAACATGTATTTTGTCATATGTTAACATCTTGTGTGTGATGTACATGTATAATTGAAGAATATGTTAAATGACAAAGTTCAAGTATTTGGTTAAAAGTTGTTTTTGTTTTAATTTAAACAATCGTTTAAGAAACTAGGTTCGTGTTTATATTTTTTTTCCATCTACACATACTCGACGAAAGTGAGTGGCTCGAAAATGCCCTTGTGTGTTGCACACTCCTTTTTAATGATATCAATGTCTAAAATTACATGTATGATCAGTATTATAGACATACTAGTTGCTGTAAGTGTTATTGTATTCTTTGCAGTTTTTTAAACACGTACTCGTTTATACATACACGTTTTACATACAAATGTTAACACCAGGCTTGTGTCCAATATTTTGCAATTAATATATCTAAACAATTTAACTTATTAATTTATTATTCAATAAATTCAGTTCATTAATACTGCTTATAACATACACGTATGTGTTTAATATAAGTTATTTTACATTTTATTTATCGGAAACAACATATTTTCACTGAACAATATTTTTCATTACCTTGTTATTTACATGAAATTAATACCATGTTATCTTTGTTTAAAGAATATAATAATAACTATATATCTGAATTTGATTAGTATATTGTGATGTCATTGTGTTACCGCCTTAAACTGCTTTTGTATTTCTTATATTTAGAACTAGTTTATTTTGGTCATTACTGCTTTTGCAATAGAACGGGCAGCTAATATAATTGGATAATTTGTTAGACATTATTGTTTACAAATATGTGTTTTGCTGCTGTTTACTACCGTTTTATTTTTAAGAAGTCAGCATTTGTGGAGAGTATTAATATTATGGATATATGCACGTGATATATTTACGTAATGTGTTTTAGTACACCAATGGGCAACAACATCTGTTTATGATAATGTTATGCTATGGTAAAGCATTTATATTATTATGCCATAAATAAATATTTGTGCCAAATCACTTCATCGATCACACATGTAAATGATCTCAACATGTAATCATCAACTGTTCGTAAACAAAGATTATAATAAACTATTATTAAGGAGTGTATTAAGGATCTAACAACAGACTGAGTGACATACATGAAAACAACCAGAACAAGATTCTGTGTTTGATAAACACACATGCCCCCGGTTGTTGCTGGGTAGCCCATTTCTTAGTCCAAATTAGGTCAAGGTCAAGGTCAAAGTGAGGTTGGGTGATATGGGTGGATTGGGAACGGTCATAAGTAAAAACTGTGTAAATATCCCAGTGTTGTAGCAAACGGCGTTAATGGTAGACGAAACGGTAAAATCTAGTTAACCAAGAAATGGCACGTTTGAATTATTATACGTCCAAATTAGTTCAAGGTCAAGGTCAAAGTAAAATGGGTGATATAAATGGATTGGGGATGGTCATAAGCAACAACTGTGTATGTATCCAAGTGTTGTTGCAAGCGGTGTTGGTGCTGGACGAAATGGCAAAATCTAGTTAAACCAAGAAACAGCCCATTTGAAATATCCTAAGTGCAAATTAGGTCAAGGTCAAGGTCAAAGTAAGGTTGGGTAATATGGGTGGATTGAGAACGGTCATAAGTAACAACTGTGTAAATATCTAAGTGTTGTAGTAAGCGGTGTAAATGCTAGACGAAACGGTAAAATCTAGTTAACCGTGAAATAGCACTTATGAATTACTATAAGTCCAAATTAGGTCAAGGTCAAAGTAAAGTTGGGTGACATGGTTGGAAAGGGAATGGTCATAAGCAACAACTGTGTAAGTATCAAAGTGTTGTAGTAAGCGGTGTTGGTGCTAGACGAAAGGGTAAAATCTACTTAACCTTGACACGGACGGAAGGACGAAAGGACGGATGGACGCAAAGACGGAAGGACGGACAGGACGATCACTCTATGCTTCCTGCATAAAGATGCCGGGGGCATAAAAAGCTAATTACCATATACTTCAATTTAAAATGGGAAAATTTAATAATAACCATTGTTGTAAAACGCATAATTGGCAACGTTTTAATCACAAGTTTGACTAACTGTACTGCCGGAAGCTCGTATACAATTATATACGTTGACTCGACTGTTGTTTAAGGTTACACAACACTAATAAACGATGCAAATGTCGACATCCGTATTTGTTTATCTATTCGATAATTTAGTGCTGTCATGTTTATGTTTATCCGTCTGCTTTTAAGCTAAATTTTGACTTACATCTTCTGATTCTAAAAATACGTGATATGAACGTTTTGGAACGATCGCGCATACATGTACACACTTTAATAAATCGTGGATAAATGGTATCATGCGTAATTCATTGCCATATGTTGGTGGTGCTCTGTTCCTGCACATGTTTGTGTTTCAAGTGAATACTCAACCCGTTTGTGTTCATTATATTTTGCGGCATATTACATCATTTTATTTGTTTTGTTTTTCGTCATTCTTTTACAACTAAGTATAATTATATGCTGTATTTTCTGAATTTTTTTAAATATGGTTTACTTATAATGTATTATTTTGCGATTTAATCAAATTGACTATACTTATAGCATGTCAGATTGTATAATGCTATTTTACAACTGGTTAACAATAAGGTAAGAAGTAAGAACGAAACTTTAGAAAAAAAACATGCTGCTTTTCCATTAAGTGTTATCCTATGTGCGTGTGTATAACACATGTATTGTGTCAATATTATTGCTTTTGTAGAGATACGATAAATTATTTTGAGTTCTAAAGCCTTTTATCATATGTTTGTGAGATATGTTATTTTAGAATTGTGTATGTACATGCACTGTTGTAATATTTGGTAGTCTATATTATTAGATATACAGATCCATTTTCAGTAGTTTTCAAATATATCAGTACATGGGTATTACTTTTTTGAAAATTGAAGTGGGTAAATAAGTCGACTGGGCATTTTATGAAAGTTTGATGCACATTCGCCAGCTTTGAGATGACTCAAGAAGTACGACGATAAGTTTAATCATACCACTATCGTAACCGAAAGCTTACTTTCACACGTAACCCACATTGCGGATAAATAAAACACACCTATTGTTAGTCCGAAAGTCACATTCTTCCCCTTTCATAACCCGTGCAGTGGACAGATATTTTGGGACTGTTTGTGTAATTATAATTACTTCTTTTTAACAGCTGAATGTTAAAATGTACATACTGCGCTTTGACAGGTTTTTTGTTGATGTAATGTATAACTAAGTATATGTAAATGTTAAAACTTAAAACAATATCTTCAGGTTTCGTATGTATCAGTCAGAGCACTTTATTCGGGTTGATTGTTGTAAGGGGAAACTGCAATTTAATTTCGAGCTACATCATATGTACAACAGCTGTTATAATTGTATCGATTCCCAGATTATATGTACTTAAATTAACCAGTAGACGAACATAGATCGCTCCGCTTTTCTGTTTGTCTAAGGTTGTTTATCCAAGTTTTGAAGTACATTGAGTGGAATACTTGTGCTATTAGTTACCACTGAAATATAAATCCACAATTGGTCAACTCTATCCTTGATTGACAAGTATCAACTGGTAAATTGTTCAACAGTGCATCAAACCTCTTACGTATCCGACAATAGTACGCATGCCTTTGACAATATCTAAGACAATATGTATGATCAAATGTGTATGATTTGTAGTTTACTTGTTGTCTTTGTTTGAATAAAAAACAAAAAACACAGCAATAGTTAACCTTTATTCACATTTTATCAAATTGAAACAAAATACATGTAATTGTTTACTTACTTATTGTGTATTTAATATCCGCCCAGTATCTAATGAAGGAAAATCATATTGACATCTTTATAATACTTTAAAATGCAAATTTTTATTATTTTAAATAGACCATATTGATAGTTTCTTGTTTGCGTATGTGTAAACCTAATTTAGAATAGGGTCGTGATTTTAAGATTATCATCGCTTATAAACAATTGGGTACATTATAAATTTGTTTTTCTTTTGGATCAATAACTGTAACTAAAATGGTAATCATATAATTTTTTTATCGTTCATCGTGTGTTTGGGTTTAGTACAAATACTCTTGCTGTTTTGATAAATTGTAATTTATACATGGACCAATTGGCATAGAGTATATTGTCTTAAGTGACACACTACTTCAATAAATTTTTGTGTACATGTACTTGGATTTGCTACCGTCGTGCATATTGCATTTAATAAACGCTTGAATAAAACATGTGTTGTCTTTTACGGAACACAATACTGTGCGAATGTACATAGAATGCAGATTGTATAGTAATACATATCTATAATGAATGTATTATAGCCGCATGAAGAAGACATATGTGTTTTAAATAATTTCACATAAATTACAAATTACTGAAAGAATAAATTCCTTTTGCTTCAAAATCTCTTTAACATTATATTTTTATTCGAATACTGTGTTATCTAATTATTGATTTCGACAACTTATTTTGCTATCGACAGTGTAGCATCTGTCTGTTATGCAATTTATTATTCCTTTTTGTTTTGGTTCTTCGTAAAACAAAAGACAGTTGCATATTTTAGTCCGTTGTAAGTCCCTTTAACCTTTATAAAGCAGTGATTTATCACTCTATCGGTTCAAAATTGATCACAATCTGTGTACATATAGAACACATATAGTGAAACCAGATTACGGAAGTTATTTCTTCACAATTACCGATAGGAATTTTTAACTCAGATACCTTTAAATGTATATGAGCTAGATGTATTTGACAATCTATGGAACGTGTTTGCGATCAAGATAATGTTCGTTATCAAATTTCCGTGTTAAAATAATGTCGGTACGAATGACTAGACAATTGTATGATGTTTATAAACTCACGGATTATCTACGGGAAAGTTTAAAAGCGTGCGTACATTAATGTAATTGTTCCCTCCAAAAAAACAACAGGAAACTGGAAGTTATAATAAGTGTTTATTTTAGATAAGATGAGTGTAATTCTCTAACAATATGGAAACTTGAAATTGAAATCTTCAAATTCCCTGTTCTTTATATATTCTGAAAAATTAAATTTCCCAAATATTTCAAAATCACTGTTAGAAGCCAGATGTTATAACAAAAAACACCAAACATATAATGAATAAATATGGGTAATACAAATACCATCAGTCACAACTCCTACACAAAAAACCTACATATGTATATGTTTGCTTTTTAATGAATATTGATGGTTTAAAGTTATTAAGACATTGGAATACATTGAACATGAAAAGAGTAATATCGTAAGTTATATGTTTGATTTTGTTATTTTAAATAAAAATATAATTTGATTAATTTCCAATGTGAACATTTTAATAATCGAAATTTATCATCAAATTGAAACAAAAGTTAAATGTGTCTGCTAACTGCTGATTTAAATTAAATAGTTCAAATACTTAACGAAATACACGAATGAATGTAGATCCTGGTTTACTTTAAGGACAGTTATTACTGTGGAAGTGCTGCATGCGCAAATATGGCTAAAATAAGTGGGTAACTATATACAATACATAAATGATAATTAATTGCGTTATGGTCTTTAATTTTGACTAACTGCATTAACTTTAACTGAATATTGAATTAATTAAAAATATTGGGTGCATTGTTAATTTAATTAGGTGTAGCAGTGCTTTCATTTTCTAGTTGTAGCGATTATTAAACTGAAATAGTGTATACACTTATCGGTGGCATATTATTTATTCCGTTTACAACCAATGCACGTTTTAAGGATACCTCCAAAAGGATATTAATTGTAATGTTGGTTTGTGAATTATCCATTAATTGCATAGGTATTGTATTACATATATACACACGGGTAATATGTATCTAAGTGCTACTAATACTTTGTCAATATATACGTGTTCTTTTCATAATCGTTCAGCAGCAAACTAAATCAAAGAGCTGACAGAGTAGAAAGACTGATGGCGACCAATGAAACTAAAAGGAAACATTTGTTTGAATGAATTTCCATTTCCAACCTTTAAACTAGATAATAAGGCTTCTAATTCAATAATATTCGACCTCATCTTAAACATTCATTCGTAATTAGCGAAACAATATTATTCAAGCTAATTATCTAACGCAAATTATATACATGCCAGTTAACAAGTCAATCTGCAACGAGACATGCAGAATAACCGATAAAACGTGATAGTTGGGAGCATCGATTTTAGTGATTTGTAGCCTACTGAGTCAACAGTGGGTCATACGATGCGTGCTCTCTACAGTTTAATATTTAAGATTTTCCATTCTACAGTTTAATATTAATACATAGCAGTAATGTGTTGTCAAAATATTGAGAATACGAATCGGTAACACGAAATAACACATTCACAACGAGTCAAATCAAATCGATGTTGCGCATTAATTCAATGATCTTATTCCAGGACACCCAAGTGAATATTTCGGTTACATTAAGTAAATAGCGAAAATAGGGGTGTCATTAATTTGACGTAGCATTTGTAATACATTGACATTTTAGAAATTGTAATTGCAATAAATCACATGATATACACATTATAGTACACATGACATGCATTATCTTAAATAATTAAACTGTAAGAAAACATTCGTTACTTTTTGCTGTTTTGATGAAAGACCCTTTCAGGTTTCGATTTACTGACTCACAGCCTGCAAAGAGAAAAAGTAATTTTCCGCGATGCCTGTTTTGGAATTACCCTTTCGAAAGACTGTTGGCTTCACAGTCTAAACAGATTATTATTAAATGCTAGTTCTTTATTAATAGATTCGGACTGACTGCCTACAAATCTCTGTCAACATACTACATATAAGCTCAAAACTACTTATTTCTTCTACAACGTCTGCTATTTCGCATGTGTAACAAACTTTTGTGTATACCAGTTTATTCACTGCTAAGATGATACATATTTCCGTGCAAACCTACGTTATTATGCAACGCAACAAAACTGTGTTACATGTTTATGCTACAAGCTTTCTCGTGTAATGGCTCCTGATAAAGTCATTGTTAAAGCTTCTTAATACAGTATTGCAATATGCAGTTGTATTGCCAGTGACATTATTCATGCACGTAAAAAATTTTAACACTCACAAATGTTAAATTAAGCGCTGTTAGTTTTCAAGTTTAAATGCATTTCAATACTAGTACAATAATTTATCCACATTCAGAACAAAATTCTACATGTTGTACGTTGTGTTCTTCAAATCATGAACTATTGACCAGTATATGTGTTATGTCATGCAGTTATAATGCCGGTATCAACGGCTACATCCACATATTAACGAGCTCTATGGAGCCCCAGAAGAGCCTACAACACGCCTGTTTAACCAACCGGACTGACATCACTTTCACCTTCATGAGCACGGCCTCCAACAAATCCGAACGAATGGCTGAATGTATTCACGCCAGTCCTGGGTGCTTTCTAATGGATGTTAAGTTCAAAGAAATCTATCAGGTAACGTATGCGGAATACGAGGGTATTATCACCATACGGAATTTCTCGGAAGAAGTGTGCGGAACGTATACGCGCTTTCAAACCTATTATCCGAAAGTGGAGGCCAAACTGGTCGTGTCAACTAACTCATCAAAGAACTGTTCTGCAGATGTGAACAATGGAGGTAAACAATTTGCTTTTGTATTTATGTATTTCAATTAACCTCTATATTTCCAAATTATGGTGATTATAATATTTTCTAAAATAAAGTTGTATTAGCGGGGGCCCAGATAAGGCGCGTACACGCGTAAATTACGCACAGAAAATCGAAAGAGACGCGTAGCATATAGCAAAGTTTGGGTGTACAAATACGCAGAGAAAATAAAATCTGGAGGTACATTCACGCACAATATTCCGCATATTCGCGAACGTAACGCCAAAATCAAATACGGTCAGCAGCGATATCAGCCAATGAGACATGTTCGTAACCTCTATATAACGGCGAAGAAATCTCGCAGAAAAAGACAACTTTAAAATGTTTGAAATTCTTACCTGATACATGTTTATATTCAAATGATGTTAATTATTAGTAGTAGTAGTAATAAATGTACATACAGTACGGGTCGCGCGTTTTTTTTTGTTTTTTTTTGCCTTTTCCGCAGTGCCGCCGCGGACTCTTGTCGACGCGAAAATCGCCTTGGAACGCCGCAATCCGTGGCTGTCCGGCTAGCGCAGTGGTTGATACACTCGCTTCTCAACTAGGCTACTACTACTACTACTACTACTACTACTGCTACTACTACTACTACTACTACTTCTAATACTACTACTACTACTACTACTACTACTACTACTACTACTACTACTACTAATACAACTACAACTACTACTACTACTACTACTACTACTACTACTACTATTAATAATAATAATAATGATAAAAATAATAACAATAAAATTACTACTTCTACTGCTAGCACTAATAATATAAATAAAAATATTAGTTATACGAGAAGCAGAAGATAGAACAATATAATATGTGTTTTACCTACAAAATGTTTCTTTGTTATATTATGGTGTTTCGATATATGACATGGTTTAAAACGAATATTAAACAATGATGTTTATTTACATTAATATGTTATTCGTGTCTTAAAAGTGCACAATAAATGCGAAAACTAGTTTAATTTGCCTTAAACTAATAAGGCAACAACAAAATAAACGCCGCGATCGATATAAACATCACCGCGAGATAAGACGAGATTAGAGTCTTGAGGTGAACGCAGGGATTTTCTTTCATCGCGATTGTCTGTGCTAGATTAAAATCCTCCGCGGAGACCGTACTGTACCTTTATCGAAATATGCTAGTTATTTAACGAGGACGCAGGACGAGGTTAAATAATTAACGTATTTAGGTAAAAGTATGCTAGAAGTTATTTAGACCATATTAAGCGATCGGGATTTAGAAATTTATTTTTATTTAAACGCACGCTACTAGTTGCACGGTTAGACTCCGCCCACCAGTGATATCTCAGTTATCGAATACAGCAAAACAAAGAAAACTCTTTGAAATATGGTATAATTCTCAGATTTTGCACATATTGTCATGTTTTGTTCAATGTAAATGTAACCCCATGTATCCTACATAGAGCATTTATTTACCCCCTACATTCTGGAGAGAGTTTACATTTCTCCCAAATTTTCAAAAACAAGCATACATTTACCCACATTACAACAATTTATCTGGAGCACTGTACTGACTCATAAAATAAAATTTTAATAGAAAAGATAGAAAGTAATCATTTTTGCAATTGTCGATTGCTTTTTGAAAATTGTATTATTCACATGCACTTTTGTGATATTTGATCATATGTATGGACAGATCCATCTGCATAAGTAAAATTTGCATTCGATTCCATGTGAAAATGTAACTGGATAAATTAGTCGATGGAGACATTTTTCCAAACATCATATACATTCTACTGTTTAAGATTACTCATTCGTAGGGTTACATCAGTGTCGTTCCTGAACGTTTATATGCACAACGTCACCAGAAATGTGCCAAGTGAACCATTACAGCGGTGCAATATTTAGACAAAATTCGTGATAATTTACAGTAATTCTTGTTTTGCTAAATTCTCAAATCATACACAATATTTTATGTTTTATATTGTGTTTATTTATTTGGATGTTTTTAACATTATACTTTGTTAATATACGACATCTTTGGAAAATCTGCCAAGTGCAATATTTAGACAAAATTCGTGATAATTTACAGTAATTCTTGTTTTGCTAAATTCTCAAATCATACACAATATTTTATGTTTTATATTGTGTTTATTTATTTGGATGTTTTTAACATTATACTTTGTTAATATACGACATCTTTGGAAAATCTGCCAAGTACTAATTTTAAATATGCACGTAGTTAACAAAATTAATATAAATTTTGCATTTAACTTATTGCTAAATACAAATAATATAAGTTCTTCAGATTGAATAATTGCTAGTCGCATTCGTGCCAATGATGTGGAGATAAACGCCGTGTTTTGTCAATATTTAGTACATGCACAGCAGCTGTTGCATTGTCATCGATTATCTTATACATTTGTATATCATCACAAAGCATCCAACATTTGCAATGTGTTTTACGTTTCGCACGTACCTTTATATTGATCTACTGTACATAAAATATATACCATAGCTGACAAGGGTCTACCTTATGATAATATCTTAGGAAATGTGTGATTATAATGTGTCCCATCATCAAGCTTGCATTGACGAATTAACACCCCGTGGGATAAACTTAGCTGTATTTCCACACTGAGGAATACAGCAAACACGCGCAGTATAATGACATCATTTTGTTGTTTGTCGTGACGTCATTTTATGTTTTTCGTGTTATTTAGTGTTTTCGTGTGTTTATTTTCAAACGAAAGACATAAAATGATGAGATAAATAGAATACCATGTATGTGGTTCAGGTCTTCTAAGCCTCGCTAAATAAACATACCTTTATTCAACACTAACCTAGTATTCTCTATATATTGATGTACTGTACATACCATATCTAACATAGCCCTCAAAGGTATACCTTTAATATGACAATATCTTAAACTGTGTGATCAATATGTTATATGTCCGTATGTATTGGATTGCTTTTGTTTGCATTGACAAAACAGTTAAATGTTAATTGTGACCAAATATTCGCCAACGTATTTATTTGCCTTGTTAGGCATTTAATGTCCGCCCAAAAAGGAACTTAATATTGAAGTATTATCAAAATAATTATAAAAGAATGCAGATTGTAAATGTTAAAGTGTCAATTTGTGTTTGTGTTTTTCGATTCTCTGCATTTGTGTATAATACAATTTCGCATCGAGTCGATTTCCAAGCATATCAGGGGTATATTGGATACCGTTTCTAATTGATTTCCATCTGCAAGAACACCGTTATCCTTAGTGTAAGACTGTATAGTGTCGACCATGCTTCAAACGAGTATTTTGTAATTATTCATCTATACCGATTGAAATATAAAGAATATACAGAGGATATTTGTTCATTTCGGTGAATGATCGCATTTTATTTCACGAGTGGTCCTATAAAAAATAACTAACGAGTGGCGCAGCCACGAGTAAAAAGTATTGAGTATATATGACCAGGAATAAAATAAAATACGATCTTACGCTGTATTAAACAAATTTTCTTTTTATTTCATGCCTTTGAATAAAACATTTAAAAAATGCGTGACATATGCTGATGCGTCACAATTTGTGTGTACTATCATTACACAATTGTCGATCACTGTTGTGGTGGTAAAATAGTGCCACTCTTAATGCGGCGTTGTCGCTAAATTATATTTGTATTAAATTTTATTATTAATAGTTTTCTGTTGTTTAAAAAGGCCAATGTTTACTCTGACGATTGAGGTATTCACATATTTTCAAAAAATAAACATAAACATATAAAAAAAATAAGTTAAAAGTATTTCCATATAACCAAGAGTAAAATGATCGAACGTTACATTTCGGCGAGCTGCATGTTAAACTAATAAAACACAAGGAACTGCGGTTAGTTGCATGGTGTTTAAAATGTCAACAATACAGAGGAATTAAAACTGGTTAAATACCATTAATTTTAAAACAATGTAAAATAGTTAATTGGTCATAATGTTTTATATTATGTGTGTGTAAAATATTAATTAAAATCTTCATGGTTTTCACAACTTGCAGCACATAATGTGTGCCTTTAAGATAAACATGACAGCTATTTATCAATAACGCTCGCAGGTTGCTGTTTCTATATACATCAAGTAAAGGAATGTATTGATTACTTTACTTAATGCCGGTGTTAAGTTTCAGTTTCTATGGAAATATTTACATATTCACATTAGTATTGTGTTCAGGAAGTATTCGTCAGTGCTAACAAATACAGTATACTAAATATCATAGTGAACTGTAGATGACAACGTGTTTATACGTCCTTAAAAGTGGAAATTATTGAATGGGATTTAGTAATGGGGAAATCCCAAACCAGTGTGTGGCCTGACAACCCATCGTGGTAACGTGAGCCATACACAATCGATAATTTAGCACACAACATTCTTTTCTCAAGAGGCTTTTGGTAATTTAAGTACAATGTATGTATTGTTTTGAAACATACACAAAGACAGTTATACAATCATTACTCCTTGATGTTAACAGATTGAATGAATATGACTTTCGTTATGAAGGTTTTTTTTTTGCTTACATTTGTTGAGGGAAAACTGGAAAGGGCTTTATTGTTATAATATAGCGAAATATATCAAAAAATTGCAAATTTATAATGGTTGCGTAATTGTAAATTTACTTTCAGTAGATTTCCGTCTGGACTTTTCTTACCAGAATGCTCACAATATGTATACATGCTCCAAAATGTACTTTGGTCGTATTCCTTGTCTAGCATGGTTGTTTATCCGTGTGTCTGTCCATCCGTCAGATGAAGGAAAATTGTGCATATAAGAACGATACAAGAGTATATAAAAGTGCGTTTATTATTCGCGGTTCAATTGTTATTGAGATAAAAAATGTACGTGTATATAGGAAATATTGTAAGGCCCTGGAGTATGCAGTAACATGTACGTGTATGTAGGTAATATTGATGTATTTATGTGATTAATAAACATGGGTTTTGGAACATAGCAAAATTGGCAACATATGCATTGAGTTTTGAACAGATTTTGGTGATATTATATTACTTGTACGTTTTGATCATTGAAGATAACGAGAAAGACAAAAAATAATTTGATGATTAATAAAAAAGACGTTCACAGTATTAGAGCGAGAATTATTTTAAGTCATTTTTAGAAATATAACACATTCTGGAAATTAGAATTATCGTGAGTAAATTGATTGAATCGTTAATGGCATATAACATGCATTCGTATTGGAGTAATTTCACGAAACAACAGGAGATCAAACATATGCTAAAACTATTAACTAAAGCAACACCAGCATTTATTGTTAACACTTGTCGTCCCTGAATTTGTTTACATAATAGATAAGTATATAACAAGCATATGCTCAATAATTAACTGGTCCGTTTCCTTTCTTTTTACCATTAATCCACCTGCCTTTTGCTATTATAGTATCACTTACCGGTCCCCAATCCATTAAAAGTACGATACCAACCATCTTCGTAAACATGAATGTAAGTCTGCTTTTTATTTTTGATCTCACCCAAAATACCATTTGTTTTAGATGCCATATATACAAGTGACTTCTCCGCCTTGGATGCCTTCTGCCTGTTCTACTAATTACAGGACTGATGTGACTAATTGGCAATGATGTTTATATCGATGTTGATGTGTGAGTTATTTTTATTATAACATGATTTAACGACAAATGCAAAATCATGACCCGATTTCCCAAAATTTTTCATTATGACGTTTGTTATACATGTAATAGGATAAGCTTAAACTCGTTATTTTCAAATCGCAATTACATGTAAGTGTGAATAAATACATTAAAACACTTTTAAATGAACACATTTTGAATGAAAACCTAGGACAGAATATCAAAATATACAACTTTGAGTAATGAAACATCTATTTATAACAATAATTCTGATTGAAGAAATACAAGACTTAACAATGTTTTTCAAGAAATTGGACCATATGTCAATACATAATAATGGATGTGATAATTATACTAAAACAAGTTGTATTTAAACATGTGGACAATGCTTACGTTTGAAGGATATTACCGAGAATGGAATTATTTTAAGCATATTTTGTGAATTATCCAATATGGATATCGCATTCCATGTGTAACTAGTTTTCACAGCAAATACAATGTCATGGATTGCAACTTTTTTGTAAAGGTTTGTAGGACTATACTTTCCACATCTGTAAAAAATATGTTCTCATTTTTCACATGTGTGAAAATTGAGATATTATTCTTCACACATCTCAGTCTGATTCTTCACAATTTCTGAGAAGTTTATGGTCGCATCAAGTTTTTGATATGCAATGAAATCATATTCTTCTGTGATCCTCGTGCATTCCCCGTTGTGGGCCAATCACATTCTTCGCAATTAAAAATGTGACAAATGAGATCCTATTTTTACAGGTGTGTGAAAAATATGATTTGTGAAAAATATGATCCTACAAAGGTTAGTCAAAAGCAGCAATAAAAAAACATCCTTATTAATAGTTAAAGGGACATTTAACTTCCAAACCATATTACAAATCAAAACGCAGACAGCGAAGGAAGACTTTTGGCTACAAAAGAAACTAAAAAGAAACTAAAAGCATGTGATTATAAGTGCATTTTTGCTACAAAGGAAATATTTGTTTTAATTAAGTTCAATTTCCCACTTTAAAACTTGAAAATATGGCTTCTTATTCAATAGCATACATATTTCTAAAACATTTCTAATAAATCTAACAATATTTCTAAGTAACGAACACATATTGTCCAAGCTACTTATCTAATGCAAACGGAATTATATACATGCCAGTTAACAAGTTAATCTGCAACGAGCAGTGCAGAATAACCGAAGGAATCTTGGTAGTTAGGAGCATCGAGTGTAAGTGACTTGTTGCCTTCTGAGTCAAAATAGGTCAGACGATGCGTGCTCTCGATTCTCTATACTACAGTTTAAAATAACTTCATTGCAGTAATTAGTTGCAAAAATGCTCAGAATAAGAATCCGAAACTAGAAATAACACTTTCGCAACGAGTCAAAATAATTGATGTAGAGTATTAATTTAGTCGTCTTATTCCTGGACACCCAGGTGAATGTTTCGATGACATAAATGTAAATAGCGAAAATAGGGGTGACATTAGTTTGACATAACGTTTTTAATCAACTGACTTTTTTAGAAACTGTAATTGTAATAAATCATATGATATACACATTATAATACACATGGCATACATTGTCTAAAGTAATTAAAAGGTTTCGATTTACTGACTGCAAAGAAAAGTAGTTTTCCGCGATACATGTTTTGGAATTTATCCTCTAAAAAGATCCGTTGGCTTCTGCCAATAGTCTGATAAACAAATGGCTTTCAAATGGATGCTAAAAAGAAAAAAACAGTGTGAATATAAATTTATTTCAATAAAGAAACGTTGTTATTCGTGAAAAACAGTCGCTTTATATATTCAAAATATAAACTAAATTAAGTATAAATGTTAAAAAACACCCTACTTAAAGTATTGGTCATAGAAACACACATTGATTTACTATGTTTACTTTTCATTTTATATACTGTTACTATTATTTACTTGCATATATTTTTTAAATAACATTTGTTTGTTTTTGTACAAGCTCATTGCAGCTGCACGATTATTTCAATTGAAATGTAGCCTGAAAACGGTAAAGGTATGCTATCTGATTTTCAGCCACAGTTTATTTATCTTCCGTATTGTCACTGAAGATGATGCATCAATCAAATGACACTCTGGAGTGTACAACGAACTCAATTGACTTGACGTTCGCTTTAACAACCAAGGCATTCAACAAAACAACACGAATCGCGGAGTGCGTTTTTGCTCTCCCGGACTGCTTTTTGATGGATCGCACATTTAAAGGTATGCAACGTAATTTACAAGTGCGTGTTTTGTGATTAATTCTGGACTAAGTGTGAGGTCCGGCATGCATTTAAACCAGTTTTAACCCCCAATGCTTTGTATTGACCGATCCAAGGCAGTGACCCCAGTTTTAAGCAGTTTTATGTTTTGTGTTGTGTTCTATGTATTGTTCTGTATTGTATAGGCAATTGGTCACTTGCCTCAAATAAAAAACCAGCGTGATGGTTTCTCTCCTGATGATGTCTCTGCAGTTTCATTATTCCTATATTTTATAGAAATGATTCCTATTTTAAACAATCAGCCTATATATAGAGAATACATGGTTGGTGCCGGGATTTAGAAAGTTTATCCGGTGAGGCTTAGAAAAGGAAAATAGGGCGAGCTTTAGCGAACCCTATTTTTGTTTTCGGGCCGAACCGATAAACTTTTTCCTTCCCGGCACCTACCGTGTATTCTATTTATCCTGATTTCTATTCAATAAATTTTAAAAACATCAAACACTTATTAAAGTTTTAAATTTAAAAAAAAATAGACCGGCCTCGAACCTATTAACTCGCTTGCATGTATGCGTACTACCCGAAAAAAATAGTTCTCTATTTCTTAATCACCTTTATCAAAAAGCGAAAGTAAAATATTAATAAATCTTATTTGCCGATGTCAGTACGACCAGATGCCTGTTGGTCTACGGTCGCCCAAAACCTTTCGACCAATCAGAACACTTAGCTGGAATTTAGGGGAGAGCACTTGTTATAGAAGTATGAGGTTGTCGTCCGTTCTGATTTTACCTTGCTTCTGAAAGTCATCAGAAAATCTCGAGAATTATATTCTCAGCAGTATTACATACTGACAAAAGCGCACAGATAATACACTTACCATTGTTCAACAAAGATTACGCTGCAGTACGCAACATACCACATTCCGGAGGCTGTATTTGTGAAATACGTGCGTTATAGATTTATCATTCGATTTCGCGACATCGAAATTTAAAATCACAGTTTTAGACAGACATTTTGATCGCATTTGACGTGTTTCGAATTGAATTTTAAGTCGGTCGTGTACACGCGTGGATTTCTGTGTTATATATCGATATTTTGTGTTTCTTTAGCAATTGGAGTGAAACTTACACATTTTTTATACCCTGCATAGTCAGTAGCATACTTTCGTAGTTATAGACTACAGTGTTTTTTTTACCTTTATTTGGACAGTTGCCAAATTAAAGTAAAAAGACACAAGCTGTTATTTTTCAATAGGATTATTATAGTGAGAAGAATCTCAGATTTCATTCTTTTTTTAAAGCCAGGGTTTAGTGGAAGGATGTCCTTTTTTGCCGGGAAGCCTTTTGTTTCTTATGTTTCAGGTCAAGAAAACGACTACGGCAGGACTGACATCCGTGTGCTTGTTGCAGGTGATTCGAATGTCCACCGTCTGAAAGTTGCATGTCCTCCAAGTACAAGGATTAATTTCCTGCCTGTCTCTGGTAAAAAATTTTACTGGTAAAAAATGTGTTTTACTTCCCACTAAATCTCAGACTATTAACTTAAAAAATGCTGCAATATTTATTATATGACGAACCCCCCCCCCCCCACACACACACCTCCACCCTCAGGTAACGAAGCGAAGGTGGGGGGTATACTGCTGGAATCACCATACCCGTCTGTCTGTCCAAGTCACCAAAGTATGCATTTGTAAGAAAAAACTCCCTTGGGTGGCTAAATTAGTCTCTTAGTCTTAGGGGCTAAATTGGCATTAGGGTTAGTAATGAAGTTGTCACTTAAGTATCCATTCGTTAGTCTGTCTGTCCATACACACAAGTTTATCCAAAGGCGTTCTCCTACACGTTTCAATGTACAACATAGTCATTCAAACTTGAATGCTTTGTTTCTTATAATATGAAGTTGTGCATGTGCAAATTTTATCATCCTACGTAAAAAAAAGTCCCTTTTTCAATATAGTGTGGGGGTATTCTTCATCACTATTGTGACAAACTTTTGTTTTATCTGTTTACTTCCGCCAAATCGTGTGGATACCAATCCATCCCATACACTTACTGGTATACAAAACAAAACTCCTTGCTGAAATGGGCAAACAATGTTATTTCTGCATTTTTTTTACATAATTTTAACGCCATTTACATTCCTGAACATAGATTAATTGGTTAATAGAATATTAGGTGAATATTGGATAAAGATTAAGTTTATCATGCTTGGCACGAATCGTTTGAAAGCTCTGCAAGTCTTGCTGTCATCTGTTTCTAAGCTTCGCATAATAAACATCCTCTTTATCGGTATGCCCCTTTAATGGGTGGTTTACCAGCTCTCATCCCATGTTTTCACCCATAAAAGACAGGTATTGTATGCAGTGATTTGTTATGTATAAAAGTAATAACAGTCAAATACAAAATCAACTATAATTGATATATGTACTATGATTTGACTGCAGGTGCTAAATATGTATCAGACCAGAAGGGCTTTAGGAAGCTACTGCGTCAGGAGCTGGTTTCAGGCTGTTATGACTGCTTGTACCTGCATCTTGGCTCTAACGATGTATCGTGCAGAGATCATGAGTTCTACCGGTATGTATTGCATTATTTACAAAAAAAAGTAATAGGCAAGCATGAAACATATGTGTCAATTATTTTAATGTATGACACAATCATAAAGACCGTTAGGTTTCATAGTCTTTAATTTATGAATCCAAAATGTTTCTTTACATCAACTGTCTAGATTACATAAATTACAATATTTTCTGTCTTTTTTTTATAAATCATACTACAGATGAAGGCCTTCGGGAAAACATGTAAAGTATTTTAATAATCAAAATAAACAAAACTAATGTGTTTGTACAATAAATTTAAATTAATTTTGCGATAATTTTGTAATTCATGTAAGTGGAAATTCTCAATATGATAATGTGTTGTTAGTGGTTATTACTGGTAAGAACATCAAATCTCATTTTGAAATCAACTATTTGACTTAGTTACCTTGCATATTTAGCTACATCATTCTGGTCATGAATTGAAGCCCTGTTTTACAGGATTTGGTTGACTAGTCCAAATTGACAAACATAGCATGCTGTCTTAGCACTGACAGGTGTGTTTATAGTGTCAATTGGTATGTTATTTATTATTCTGTAACCTTATGAACAAAACAAGACAGTCAGAAATTCAGCTGGCTGTTTGAACCTAGAGATAAGATTAACTTATTAGTCTACCGGTTTCACCAAAGGGGACTATAGGTTTACCCTCCGTGCGTCATGTCTGTCTGCCTGTCCTTCGGTCTGTCTGTCCGTCAGTCTGTCTGTCGGCAAAATGTGTTCCTGCGATTTCTCACAAATCACTCCAGTTACTTGGATGATGCTTAGTATACTTATAATGGGCAATGCCATAATTATGCTCGACCCTGTTTTTCATCAGAGGTCAAAGGTCAGGTCGCTGTTACTAAAAATAGAACAAAACTTTAAATGGTAACTCAAAAAGTACATAAGATTTATCATGAAACTTGGTATACACATTCAGCAATAGGTTTTCTGTACGTCAGTCTGTCAATCCCTTCCTCTGTTCATCCGTACGCCTGTCTGTTTGTCCGCAAAAATTAATAAATCAAAAAGTACATAAGATATAATCATGAAACTTGGTATACACATTCAGCTATAGGTTTTTTGTATGTCTGTCTGTCAATCCCTTTCTCTGTTCATCTGTCCGTCTGTCTGTCTGTCCACAAAAACTGAAATAACTAGAAAAGTACATATCATATTACTGGATCCTACAATTTCTCAAAAAGTGCCTAAGCTTATTGGACACAACTTGGTATACTTATAAAGGGCCATGTGGGTGTTATGCAAGATCTTTCGGTTTTCACCAGAGGTCAAAGTGCAGGTTACTGTTACTAAAATTGAACAAAACTTAATATCATAATTACTCAACAACTACATAAAATATGATCATGAAACTTGGTATAATTATTTGCCTATATGTTGCCTTTTGTCTGACAATCCCTTCCTCTGTTCACCCATCAGTCCGTCTGTCCTTCCGTAAAAAAAAAAGAAATATCTTGAAAAGTACATGGAATATGATTATGAAACTTGGTATACATATTAAAAGTGATGAGAGGATTGTGCATAACCCTTCATTTCTGCACATGTCATATGCCAGGTGACTGTTACTAAAAATAGAATTACCCAAATAATGCAATTTTTCTAAAGGTACATAAGATGTAATCATGAAAATTGGTATACACATGAATAGCAGTGTGACGGTTATATGCACAACCTTTTTTCACCAGAGGTCAATTGTCTGGTGAATTTAAAAAAACTGGTAGGGGACTCCTGTATTGCGTGCAATACTGTCAAAGCCTTGTTTGTTATTAGATTGGCCATGTTATGCATACCATTATTTTTTATTCTTGTTTCCAACGGATTTGACTGTAATTGCATCTGTATAATATAAAAATACACCTATCAATTGCCAGATGATTAACAAACAGCACTTGGATGGACAGACTACGGTATAACATTGTCCATTCTCAGGTAACAGCTTTTTGGACCATCATGGCCCTCTTGTTTTATGCTTGTCACCATAATTCTTTTCAATATTGTTTTTTTAGGTGTGTGACGGAGATCCTTGACATGATCGTCGATGTTTGTCCGAGTATCAACATAGTGCTTTGCGAGATACTGCCGAGGAACTATGATGCAAGAAGATTTCCCAGATGGCCACTTACTGGGCAGCAGTTGAGTAGGTTCAGCCAGTGGATAAACAGGGCCAACAACATGATCTGGGATATCAGTCGCCATGTGCCTAATGTGAGATACATGGGCTGTGGACAAACTCAAGAGGTAATTCCATGCTTCTGTTGTTGCATTATTGCTTTAAATTGTGTTTCATTGTCCTTAGTAAGTTGAATTATTTGGACCAGCATGACAATATGGGTTGGAGATTTATTTCCAGTAAAGGTCATACGGTAAAAAGATTGACAAGTGAATATAAATTAAGAAGGAATGTGGTAAGCCATTTTCCGAAAATGTATAGTGTACATAATTTTTTGGGGAAATAAACACTCTGCATTCGCTGTATTCAAATTATGTGACTTGTTTCAGTTTTAAATGCTTCTCATATGCATTTTAAATAGCAAACATCATTTAATAAATATCTGTATTTCCTCTTATTTTCATAATGTCTTGTTGAATGAGTTGCTTAAGCGAATTAAAAGTGTAAGCAACTCTGTTTACTGACATACAAACATTTTCAGATGCATATTATAATCGCATTAATATTTTGCCCCAACAATATTATTGATATTTGCATGTATGTATTAAACATAAATGCATATTGATTTTAAGAAATCGCTGTACTTGTCTCCGGATGGACTTCACCTGAGTGTTGATGGTGCTAGGAGGTGTTTAGCCTCCATTATAGAACACCTGCCAGTCCCAGACATGTGTGGAGCGAGAAGTTCAATTGGATGCTGTTGAATGGCCAGCTCTCTCGGCAACAGAACTACCAGTACCACCACAGGACTCAACCAAAGCACTATTTTCAGATGTGTTGCAGACTGTGAGTATAGCCTGAAAACAAAATTGATTGCTTTCATAAGATTTGTAATAAGTTCAGTATGCATAACTGGGTATTTGTAATTACTTTATAAAACATAAATCTGTTAAGGTTTAAGCAAAGAATTGAATGCTGTAGGACAGAAAGGGAATTAATGCTTTTATATGTCATGTGTACTACTTGTATTTGCATACACTTATTTTCTGTCAGTTTTATATTTTGTATAAGGCTTTAAGTAATGTATGCATTGTGCTATATGTTCCAAATAAAGGTTGTGATGTGTTATGTAACATACAATGGCATTAAATAGTAACAATTAGATTGTGTTACAAACCTATTTATATATTATTTTTCTTGCAAAAATAAAAGCATGTAATTCTTAACTGGGCAGGTGCTTGAAGAAGCCTTCCTGGAAGAGTTAGAGGTTATGCAAGTTCCGATAAAGATAGACCTGAACAATCCTACTAGGGCGGTAAGTTTCCTTTTGATACACATTTGAAAGTAATTTTTTTTCATAAGTACTATTTTATGACCATAACTTTTCGAAGAAAACAAACTATATGAAGGATTTAGGTGGAGCATTTGACCTTTCTTAACTTTGAGCTTTTGCTTTATGTCAAATAGCTCAGTATCTTTGAATGGTGTTGCCTTTTAATTCAACATATTTTACGTCGGCAGTTCTTTTGTTAATCACATTGTACATGGTTGTTTTATTTTGGACAAAACAACCAAAAAACAAACCACTGTATCATTCAAAAATTAAGTTAAAATAAAAATACCTGATTTCATATAAAATGAATTTATGCAGAGTAAAATTATACAAAATTGGTTGTTATTCACAGAATGTGACAAGAGAATCAAAGAGGTTTGCAAGACGTACAAGGAAATTGGTCAGAAGATATGGAAAGAATGTAAATAAAGCCTTCTTGAAGGCAACCAGATGAACTCGACTAGTTGTTTAAATGACTAAGTTATGCAACTACATGTTATTCTTTTGGTGACTGAAAAACAGGCCTCTAGGAAGCTCTACTTTACAGTCCATAAAGAGTGATTTACCCATAACAAATAAGCCTTTTGCACATGAAAAACTAAACAACTTAAAACAGGAGACTTTAGAGACGTGGGAGTAGACAATAATCTACTCTTGTAAGATTTAAGAAATAGTTCAGAGCACTAAGGGCCTCCTCGCATTATAGTGACTGAAAATTCAGCCCAAAAACGTTGACAAGACCGACGGCTGAAGTCCATTAAATGTTTGCGGTCTGACACAGAAGTCACTTAACCTAAATAACAGACCTTCAATGTGTAAGAAGCGTTATTATATGAATTTTTTTAAATATGGCATAAATAGTCTCATGAATTACTTAAATAAATTATTCAACAGGATTTTTGATTTAAACTACTTCCCTGAAAATTGGTCAAATGGATTCATAATACCACTACTCCAAAAAGGGGACACTAACAACCCAGAGAACTATACAGGAATAACCTTACTAAGCACACTTGGGAAATTATTTACAAGGATTCTTAACAATAGACTAAACAAATGGGCAGAAAAATACAGTGTGTATGTTGACGCACAGGCATTTCCGATCAAATATGTGTACTACTGACAATATTTTTATTCTCCATGCAGTAATACAACAAATGTTAAACAACAACAAGAAATTATTTGTCTGCTTTGTTGATTACACTAAGGCCTTTGACTTACTAGTGAGAGAAAATATATGGAGTAAACTTATTAAAATAGGTATCAGAGGCAAAATGTTAGACATTATCAAATCCCTCTATTCAAATGTGAAATCATGTATTAAATTTAATAACTGCCTTAGCGAAAGCTTTATATGCAATCTGGGAGTTCGTGAAGGAGATTGTTTGTCACCATTTCTATTTGCCATGCACATTAATGACCTGGAAGAAACATTGATAATTAAGGGCCACAAGGGTATCAGTATCCATATGCTAAAACTATTTTTACTACTTTATGCTGACCTTCAAAATGGAATCGACATTCTTTATCAATATTGCAATAACTGGAAACTAACACTTAATGTACAAAAAACAAAAATACCATCAATATATGTGATATATAACATGCCTCGATCACAATTAACCGGTTATATTATTTATATGGTATATGTATATTGGAATCATGGGTATATTGCTTTTTTTCCTGAATAAAGATCTATCTATCTATATAGTATATTATATAAGAGAAGAGTGTTATTCAAACACCACTTTTTGGAAGCAGTTGTCAACAACAAAACTACAAATACCTGGAAACATTTGTAGGATCAAATTATAAAAGAATACTTATATTACAGAACAACGAATTTTGCTCGTGAATGTTGTTTAATATAATTTTATAATAATTCTGCCCTACCTTGCAAGTGGGTTGGCATGTAGTTCTGTCTTGTGCAACTGGGTATTACTTTATTAAACAGTTCAATTTTGTCGGATGTTGAGTTTACTGTACTATGTAATCTTGTATACATGTATGAAATGGTTTCAGTTTGCAAAGAAATGCCATTTGAGGTATATGCAATGTTTCATTTTTGCCTTTGGTCTGTTGTTCCTGTTATTGTTGATTCAATATTTATTTCTGAATATTTGAAGTATGTTTTTGTTTATCAAAAGTTTCAGAAAGCAAATAATTTTAATAAGCAAACCCCACCCATCCCCAAAAAAAAAATAAATACACAGAAAAAAATCACACAAACAAACTTGTCAAACCTCATGAATACAGAAGTGGCTAAATAATAAAAGGTTGTTGTAGTGACTGTGACTTTGCTCACTCTGCATTTTGGGAGAAAAATAGTTTGAAAAACATTGTATAAGAAGTATAAGAAGCAGGTCTGTCAAGAATTTTGCACAATAATTTTTAGCCAGGTTATTAGTAAAATAGTCTGTATTAAGCATCTTGTAAAACATTGAGAATGTGTCATAAACAATCTTTAATCTTTTAATGGTGATAAAGCTGCAGGTGATTAGGGATTACTAAAATGTATGTGTAGACAACAAAATTATCACTCTGTTGATAATTGCATATTGTATATGATTGTGTATTACAATCTGATTATTATGATAGTTAGAGTATGTCAGTGACAGCCAAAGTTTAAAAAGTTATCGTTTTCTTTGGCAATCAGACATAAAAAATGACTGTGCATGTGTGTTAAAATTGTCATGATTATTGGTATGTCTGTTTGGATGTGAACTAGGTATTTACAAAGTATCTTTAGAATCATTATCCTTAAATCTGACATGTTTCCTCATTGGTAAGTCCATACGGAAACATTCAACTAATAATTATTCATTTATTGATATCAGTATTAAAATATAGTTCAGTGATATCAACATCACACATTGTGTTTATATTGTAAAGAGATTTAAAATAATCGAATTATAAACTTATTGCTTTCTGAATACAACCCCAGGTAGTAAAATTATTTAGAAGTCATGGTATATGTAATTTTATTTCATGTGTATATGGTAGGTCTTACAGCATTGGGCACATCACCATTGGTGTCACTGCAGACGTAGCTGTAATTCTGCTTGCCAACAAGTTGAATGGCTTATGCTTGGTAAATTTATTTTTACTACATAAATGCATTTGTACATGTTCATTAATTTTAATATCACAGACAAAAGTTGTCGTTTGTTTATAATTAAAACTCGATGTTTGTAGTATACAATACTGTATTATTTATTCATTCACAAACTTTTCTTTTAACATGTATGACTTTATTTACTATTTATGCCCCCCTTCGAAGAAGGCGGCATATAGCAGTCGCACTGTACGTCTGTCCGTGTGTGCAAAGCATTCTTGTCTTTGCTATAACTTTGCCATTTATTGATGGATTTTGAAATAACTTGGTAAAATGTCAACCATCATAAGACGACGTGTCGCGTGTAACACCCGTCTCCCTACCTCAAAGGTCAAGGTCACACTTAGAGGTCAAAGGTCAATTTTTTTTAATTTTTTTTTTTGACATAAGTGGAGTTTTGAGACAAAAATGGAATGAGGGGGCATCTGTGCCCTATGGACACATGTCTTGTTTTATTACTGTGATACCCTCATCTATATTGTTAGTTATATATTTATTTTACGGCACCAAACAGCAACAAAGTTGTAACAGGCTTATACTAAATTAGCTTTTCTGTCTTGCCATTTGTCCTGTATCTTTTTTTTCTGGTTCAGAGCATAACTTTAATATCATCTGCAAACTTCATATATGAATAGATAGTTTTGTTGTTGTTTTTTTTACATTAATTTTTTCAATTGTAGAAGAGCAAGAAGACCAACATCAGTTCCAGTGGTGGAAATCGACCGGTACAACCCCCACTGAAGGAAAAGAAGTCCAAAAAGGTATATGATTGGTAGAAAATCCAAGTTCTTCAGTTGTCATTAACACAAGTAAACCAATACTGGTATTTAACTAGAAACATTGACCAACATTGAATACAGCTCAGCCTTCTCATCCAAAAGAAATGTAAGGCATTAATATGTGGTCTTGTCTTTTACTGTTTGTCAAGCCGTGCCATATTATCATATTGAGGCTAATTCGCAGCCACCCTTTTGTCTTGAATTCAATGTCGGAAGGAAATTATTTTCTAAATGTTCAATTTGTATCACATGGTAGGTTTATGCTCATTTAATTCATTCTAATGTGGTATAAACAGCGGAATATGCATCCATTTTTGTCTGCTCATCACTTTCAGGTTATGTAAATTAAGAGAAAATCCCTTCTTTTTATATTCCACCCACATCACTTAATCAATGATATTATAAAGAAGCAATTATGCGTCCACTTTATTTCATATTTTCAGGTGCCTTGCTACAGTTGCCCGGAATGTAAGGTGTGCTGCACGAATGAGGAGGCACTGCTTAATCATATTTTCAGAAAACATTCTTCTAGGACAGTCAGCAATGAAATATCATCGGAAACGCCAATGCAGAAAAAAACAGTTACGCTGTACAACCAGGTTTGTGAATTGTTAATCATGGAATTGTCACAAAAAACCAGTATATGGGTACATTCCTGTATTGCCGTGGTAGGTATATTCTCCAATAAGAAAATGATGCAATAGATATACTAGTATCTGAACCTGATATTGCAATAAAGTCTTTTATATTTTGTCATGTGGAAAAAAGCTTCCACAACTTGAAATGACAAAAATTTAAATTCCTGGAAAATTTGTTAAGTTAATAGTGGTATATAGTTTGGTTGAAATTTTCACATTGATTCTTCAAGTAAGACATGATTAACACTTCAAAACTATACATTTGAATGCAACAATTGTGTGATCCTATTTTAAAAGTGTATTTGTTATTGTACATGCAAGTACTGGAATGAATTCAGTAGTGCATGTTTTTGTACTTATTTCGTGCTGGTGAAATTGCATTGTGTATACTTATGTGGGTTTGCTTTAGTGCAATAGTTTTCACAACTGTTTTGCTATTACGTTATATTGATTCCTTATGATTGGTTTCTATTAGAAAGAACCAGTCAACACACCCTTCCATGTCGTCCATTCACCACCAGAAGTTGATGAGATTCCCCAGCAAGATGTCGACACTTCCCAGCTTCTTCTTCTTCTAGCAAATGATGTGGAGCTCAACCCAGGACCGGTGAGTTGTCTTGTATTTGGCATTATATTAATTAGTTTTTTTTAATTGACTAATCAATGATGCAGATGGTGTTTATGTGTCAGGCATGATGATGTTGGAGGCAAATAGTAAATATCCTCCCTGTACTGGTCAGTGCATGATGAACTATTTGTCTTCTAGCACAAACACCACTTAGTCAACATTTGGATACTACTTTCACAGTTGTTACTTATGCCCATTTGCATTCCACCTATATCAACCAGCCTCATTTGACATTGACATCCTTTAGATGTCCTCTGTGATTTATTATGTTTTTGTAGTTCCAGCAATTTAATTTTGCAGTTATAGCAGTTATTATTATCACAAGTATTGTGTCATATGTTTATTATTATTATTTCAATTCTACACTCCCTCAGACCTTCGACTGCAGATGGAAAGCATGTAAGAAGACATTACCAAAATTTGGAGCATTAGACGAGCATGTTGTACAACACACACGAGGAACCAGCAAGTGTCAGTGGAATGATTGCAGAGAAATTATATCAAACGACCAAAGACGATTTGAGATACATGTTTTGAAACATTTGTATGATGTAAGTACTTTTATATATTTTTTGCTATGTCATGTATGTAGTACTTTCAATTATGTGAATAGAAATGTTGTAGAGAAAAGTCCAAGGATTGTGTTATCAATTATTTAGTGGTTTTTTATTAATTATAATTAGGATACAAAAATATTCATATTGTACCTTTATTCTTTTAATTTATGTCGTCCTTTGATAAACAGGACGAAGAGACGTTCCCGACAATCAACGATTGGATGAACATACAGGGAAAAATATCTCTACATACAGAGCTAAATTTTTGTCCACAACATCTGGTAATTTAAATTGTTTATCTGTCTTTGTTGTTAATCACAACTTAGTATAAAATCTAAGAATGATTGCATTTAATGTTGTGTAACAAGTTTTTATGCACACAAAGAAGGGCATTCAGTGGTTGCGCCATCCGTCCGTATTATTCATCATGAGCAAATGCTGTGTTACAGATGTCACACATGCTTGTTTGTCATTGTGTTGCCTTCCGCTGACAGGCATATGATCCATACATCACATTATGTGTCAAACCTTGTTGATAATATGTATGTGCTATGAAACATTAAAATCAATCACAATAATCTTTTCAGAGGTCCAAGCTGATGCTTCTCCTGTTTGATGAAGACTTTACCATACCCACTGGTCATTACACAGTAGAGGATCACTACCAGTACCTGGAATCACTAAGTATATGTCATCCTTCCGAATATGAACAGTTAAAAAATAACTTCTTATTAAAAAGGAAATATTTAGGTGAAAACTGGGAATATATTCAAGAAACAGATATACCATGTATTGCTTCCAATGCACATGCTGACTGTTCTCCTGCCCCAAGAAATGTATACACTGTAGCCAACCCTAATAAAAATAATGTATTTGTCTCAACATCTAGACCAGAACTGTGTAGTACATACTTTTCTGGAACAACTTTAACGAATGAATCAATCAAGAGGAAAAATCCAAATGAGAGTCTGCAAGTTAATGTAAATATGAAAATGTGGTCAGATATATTAATTGAAAACTTATCTAACTGTTCCAAAGCTTTTCAGATGCAAAATCTTGTATTAGAAACTTTAAGAGAAAAGGGATTTGTTACTTCAAAGAAACAATCTTTTTTGAAATTAGAACAGGAAGCTAGTAGATTATCTGCAGTTAACAACTGTTCAAGTGGAACATTCGTATGTTCAGTATTTAAATGTAAATTTGATGATGATGAAATTTATTATGTAAGGTATGTCGAATCTGGAGTTTACAGTGGCTTTATGGAACAAAAGTACTTGCATTTCCTTAAGGAGAATTTTACTGTTTCAGATGATAATCTTTTTCTGCATCAAGCTATTACATTAGATGATATTGATGAAATGAAAATTGATGAAAATAAAGATCATATAAAAAGGAATCGCCCAGACAAAATATTTAGCCATTGTGTTGATAAAATTTTGCCAACCCACATTGATGAATTAAATAACACTGAACACTCCGAAGAAGTTTCATTGCAATCTTACATAGTTCTTTTTTCTCCATTTAAATCAAAAGCATCTGTAGACAAACCTGAAAAGATGTTCTTTAAAATGAACCCTCAGAATTTATGTGAAAGATTAATGAAAATAGTTATTGATTTTAAGATAAATAAACTTATGACCAACAGACGTTCATCAAAAGATATCTTGAAGGAGTCAACAGTAGTTCATTGTAATCTCCTGCAGCAGTCTTTAACTTTGAATTGCTTATCTGGAAACATAAAAGCAAAACCAAATTTATTTGTCAAATCATCTCGTTATGAATCTAATTTTGTCAATACAGCCAATGCTTCTTTGGGAACATCATTAAGAAACAAAACTATACAGCTTTTTTTGAACAAAAAGTATTCAACCTTATTTTACTTTTATAGACAATATTTTCCAGATTTAAATGAATGTACCGAAAGTAGAGTTGAGACATCAGAACCAGTTTTTAAAAAAAGAAAGAGCAACAAGCGTATAAAGCCAGTAAATATTTCTATATCCGTTGTAGAAAAACAAATGGACATTTGTAATACCGAGTATAGTTGTGATTTTGCTGATTATCCAGGAAAATTTACAATATTTGAAAATTATTGTTTTGCTCTTTTAGATCATGGAAATTTAGTTATACAAATGCATGATGAAATTGGCAATCTTGTTTGCTGCCTAAATGATTATAGTGAAATAGATGGATCCTTTAAAGCTAATGATTTTATATTCACTACTAGGTTCTGTCAAGAAACAGGTGACTATTTTTATTGCACATGTAAAATTTACAGAACTCTGTTAAATCTTCAGGAATGTAATATTAAGGAGGAAGAATTTCTAGTTTTAGACTCTGTGGGAGAAAACTGTGTAACTTGCATGCATTGTAAGTTTGTGAAATTAAATTTACTGCCTTGTTTAGAACCCAGTCTAGTTAAATCTGAATCAAGAATTGAACAGTTTGTACAGAAAGCTTTACTATTTAAAAATCAAGAAATAGTAGAAGTTTGCAGAAAACCTGACATTAGAAAATATTCTGTTTTACTTGAAGGCGAGGACTATCCAGCCTTTGTTCATTTTAGCATGAACAAAGGGCTTGGTAAGTACACAGTGTCATGCAAAGATGGAAAATGCAGTTCTTTAAGGGGTTATAAGAGAAACATTAGTACTTTATTAAACTCAACTGTCTGTAAGCACTTAAACATATTAAAATGTTACACTCACTTATGGGAAGATTTAATAGACATTGGAAGTTTGGATAATGCAAATGATGGAGAACATACAATGCCTCAGGATTCTATAAAGGATGAAATGCCCATTCAGAATACAACGATTACCACACATAATAGCTTTAATGAGGAAACTGGACTCTGGAATTTTAAGTGTAAAAGTAAACACTCTCCAAGTATGAAAGACAGTGATAATTTAAGGGCAAATATTATTAAACGAGATGAGTGGAATGACAAAAACCTAGCGCGATGTTCAGATGGCTGCTTAAAAGGGCCTGTTCTATTTCCAGATATTCCTGATAACACCTGTCCATGTGGAAGTGGCTGGCTCAAGCGCCAAGATGACCAGGCTTACAGAGAGAATGGATTGACTGTGCATGAAAAACTTAGGACACTGACTGTATATACAAACTTTGCACCTGTAAAATGTGACGTCCATGTTCGTTTATGTTATAATTTGGTTAAACCATGTAGAATTTCTTGGGATGAAGGGAAATCTGATTGTTTACATGTCTTAAGTAGAGATACAGCAGCAGGAGATGAAATAGGCTGGGAATATGTATCTATGGTAATGAGTTCAGGGTGTACTTTTTCTTCCTTCTGTCAGTTAAAAACTGAGACTTATAAAATTCGTCACAATAATGCTAGGTTCATGGATCCAACAGTTTTTGTTAACTTTTGGTTTAGTTGGGCTGCAAACATGAAAATAGAATTCAGAATACCCTGTGGTGTATGTGGTTACGAACCAAAGAGATTGTGTTGTGATGGTACAAAGGTCGGAGTTGGTTTTAGGAATGCAAAATATGAGGAAATAACTGAAACAAATCAAACCTCCAATGTAAAGAAAACATTGCATCGTAGAATGGATAGGTGTTTTTTGAAAAATTTAAATGGAATAGACAAACAACAAATGATAAAAGTTAGAACTACTTTAGATTATATTGCCCGTAAAGAACTGAAAGAAATTAAAGAACTTGAAATTATTCCAGATGATGAATTATTTGACTGTATTACTGTGTTAAAACAATTCCTTCCCTCTGAAGTTTTGGTTTCATTCCAGAGGTTTTTCCAAATGGATGACAATGAAAGGCTTGCATATGCAAATGTTTTAAAAATGTTAGCCACAACAGCATCTATGACCAGTCTTGTACCACCTACATACTGTTATAAAATTCAACATTTAATAAACAACCCTGATATCGAAAATGATCAGTTTAATAGTACTATCTACGAAATGCGTTCGTTTGCACCTGAACTAAGAGATTTAATGTGTGAGTCATTAATAAGTAACAATGAAATATTACCAGATGACATAAGACTATTTTTACAGTACCTGATAAATGAGTCAATGGCATTGCAAGTTACTGAACCAGAGCCACCTGTACCGCAACCAGGGACATACAATCCTGAAAAATATGGAAGGGCCTATTATTTCAATGAATTAGGTTTAAAACTGAGATCTGTTAGAAAGTTTTCCATCGATAATGACAGTGCTGTTAAAAGAAATATTGATAGTGATGACAATGCTCTGGACTTTGAAAAATGTCAAAAGCTTTATTCAAAAGTGCAAACTTCTGCTCCAGGAACATCAACATTATTTTTGTGGTTTTGTGCTGACCATGGCCATTGCTATGGTTTTCATATGACAGGGGCAGAGGGTAGAAAGGATCCTGCAGTATCTCTATATAGTTATTTGGAAAAACCTCCACAAGATGTTTTTTATGATTTTGCATGTAATCTGCAGGAATATTGTTTAAACCGTGAAAGTGGATTTTATAAAGATGTAAGATTTTTTCATGACATATTTCATAGTTACTCACATAAATGTTCAAGAGCTTTTAAGGCTGGCAGACTTCAAGGGTTTGAATCTGTAAATTCTGAAATATGTGAACAGTTTAACAGTTTTATACAGTGCATTAAAAAGTCTTCCCGTCAGATGTCGCAATCACACTTTTGCTTTTACCTGCAATTCTTTTTACATGAATGGAATAAAAAGAAAAGATTGCTATATGAAAAAAAGATAAGAATTGCATTAGCTGGACTACTTTAGGGTATATTCATATGTAAATAATGCTAATCAAAGCTGGTATATACATGCTTGATATTCCATCTTTTGCTGCTGTAGTTTTTTTGTGGTGGGTTTATCATATAAGCGGGATGCAAAGTTTGTATTGTGTTTGCTGTGGTCAATTAATTATACATAACTAATATGCAGTCTGCTGTGTTACACAATGTATAGACATTGGTTATTGTCGTAGTGTTTAGATATTTGAATCAATTTCAGAAAGCATATTAGTTTTATGTAGCAGATACTTTTCTGGTTTATTTGCTTTGTCTGTCAGATGTTATTTTTAAAATGTCATTCATTTTTTATTATAATTTACATCAATCTTGTTTGAATGTCACGTACCAGTATGTCCTGGATTGTTAATCTCTTTCACTGTCATGTATTTTTTATTGTTTGAAACTGATAAGGGACTGATAATAAATAGCTAATGGAAGCTTTTGTAGTCAAATCATTTAATAGTATAGATGTTAAATTGTTTGTGTGTAAATGCGTGACTTAGATTATACGAGAAAATAGTAAAGGGTGAACTATTTGTACAAATAATTTTACAATACATCGGTCATTGACCTGTTAACACACACAATTATATACAATGTAAACAGTATATTTACTGTACAGTACATGTGAAAATCGCCATTTCAATATGTCAGGAATTTTTTAACTTTATTTTACTGTCTTCGTTAGTTTATCCTATATGGACATGTTCTATTGTAACTAAACAATGGACAATCTTTATTTGATAGGGGTTTTCAACCCTAGTGGACTTCTGTTTTGCTTGGTATGCTACCAAAGCCTTGCTACTATTGCAATCGATGTATGGCTTTTGTTGTTTTGTTTGTGCTTTTCGTTTAATAAAGTATATAATTATTGCATGAGTATTCTTACTTCGACCAATGAATATGAAAAGTTTTTCTCGTACACTTCTTCTGTGTATTTACGTATTTGTAAAAGCAATACCGCAAACAGTGTGCAGCACATATGTACCAGAAATATACGACACAACAAGTGGAAGAAACCCTTCTAACGGGCATTCTCATGGTCAAGACATTGATATCGCATGCATTACACGTATAGTTAAGTGCAATAAATCCATGTTGCGGGTAGTATAATGCAAGAAACATGCGTGGTCTCTACGACTAGTCAATTACAAGAAATCTGTGTAGCGGGTATACACCTGTTTAATACATTTCTGTCGCATGTGCTCTACGGCTAGTAAAGTACAACTATACTTTTGCGGGTGTGCACAACTACCGGGTACTAGATGTCTGTATATTTACTATATACTTAGCGGGCGCAATAACATAGGGTTGCGGGTGTACCCAACGACAAGCTGATCATGTCCGTTTCGTGACTACATGCTTGGCTTGCGCAATAAAATGGAGTTGCGGGGGTTCCCAGCTACTAGATGATCACGTCCGTATAGTGACTATATACTTAGCGGGCGCAATAACATGGGGTGGCGGGAGTACCCAACTTCTAGATGATCATGTCCGTATAGTGACTACATGCTTGGCTTGCGCAATAACGTAGGGTTGCGGGGGTTCCCAGCTACTAGATGATCATGT
This sequence comes from Congeria kusceri, assembly GCA_027627225.1. Lineage (NCBI taxonomy): Eukaryota > Metazoa > Mollusca > Bivalvia > Myida > Dreissenidae > Congeria > Congeria kusceri. The sequence continues at coordinate 56,480,076 of CM051026.1, read as the reverse complement.
CCGTATATGGTGACTACATACTTAGCGGGCGAAATAACGTGGGGTTGCGGGTGTACCCAGCTACTAGATGATCATGTCCGTATAGTGACGATATACCTTGCAGTCGCAATAACATGGGGTTGCGGGTGTACCCAACAACTAGATGATCATGTCCGTATAGTGACGATATACCTTGCAGCCGCAATAACATGGGGTTGCGGGTGTACCCAACAAATAGATGGTCATGTTCGTATAGTGACGATATAATTAGCGGGCGCAATAACATGAGGTGGCGGGTGTACCCAACGACTAGCTGATCATGTCCGTTTCGTGACTACATGCTTGGCTTGCGCAATAAAATGGAGTTGCGGGGGTTCCCAGCTACTAGATGATCACGTCCGTATAGTGACTATATACTTAGCGGGCGCAATAACATGGGGTGGCGGGAGTACCCAACTACTAGATGATCATGATGTTCAAGCGAAAATCGATATATACGGGTACCCGACATATTTAAATTAAGAAAAAAAAAATAAAATTGCCACTGTATTGGAATATGATTAAAAATACATAAACTCCTTATCTGTTATAAATGTTGTTTCACAGAACCGTGATGGTATAAAATAGTGTAATGTAGCCCACCGAATAATAACTTTACACATATGTTACATATAACATTTATGTATCGTTCGATGAACATTACTTCAGTAATTTTCAATAGCAAAATACAAACATAATATGCAATTTTCTTGAAATTCTTAGATTCTACTGAGCATGTATTCGGATAGTTTCAATTTCTGATATATTTATATTTTTCGTTTTCCACGGAGATGACATCCGACATATCGGCTTCTTCACGTGCGCACGTGAAGGTTCACGTGCATGCCACCGTAGCCCTTTTTGATAGCAGTAGCATCATTTCATATTGCTCTGCACTTGGAGTAACATGGCAATGTGTGAAAGCTTATAATAATTAGAGTGTTTGTGACTGTGCTATTAATAAGAATAAGTAAAGAACACAGATTTATGGTGTTGATCACTGCAAACACTTGTGCTAAACACTAAATGTCATGCCTTATTATACAATGCGGTCCTTTATTTATGGCAAGGAACCAATTGCCAAACAACGAGGCACAAAACAAATGTAGTAGACAAGACACACACGTACACAAAAACGAACAAAACTGGGGTCACCGCCTTGAAACGGTCAATGCAAAGCATTGGGGGTTTAAATAGTCAATGGTTATGACATGATAGGCTATACATACTTGGGATTATCCATTCCCTGTGTGACTATGGCTAGACATTATACTTGACATATCCTTTACTTTTCGTTTAATAAACACGGAGTAATTTATACCATAAAAATTAAGGGCGTTTGAAAGAGCAACACATTTAAAATTAAAAAAAAGTTAAAAATTGAAAAAAAAAATTTTTCGTGCTTCTTAGATTGTTGCATAATAGAGGTTTCAAAATGCAAAAAACCCCGTCTATACAGGTATTAAAATGCAAAAAAACCCGTCTGACAATGAAGTTCACTGCATACCTTAATGATAATTATTATTTACTACTTCTTGACAACGTTGTCTTAGAATACACACACTGTTTGATTTCAAGACAAAGAGGGTATGACTTTGATCTCTCAAATAAACTTGCCAGTAAACGATGTCAATGACGAAGACGCCTGACAAGGGTACTATGTGGTCCATTCGAGTCGACATTTAGTGCTTTTCATTTTTCCTCAGTGGTTGGTGGTCCCTGCATTCCTTGTGGAATCTCTTGTGCATGTGGTGGTTTAGTCTACTGCAGACTTTATGTGTTGTTTTCATTTTATAGGAATGCACCTTGCTGATGTACAGGCAACGCCCATACACTTTGCACTGAGCATAACTTCAATTTCTTAAGTATGTGCAATAAATAATATCATGAGATGATGTCACATAATGACAATGTTTGTGGTTTAAAAGTGAGTGTCACTAATCAACAAAGCATAAACACTACTATCATAATGGCACCACTGTTATAATTGGAGAAAAAAATGTAATATACGATGTTAAATACCAAATATTACACCTGTGGACCTTGTAGTTTCAGAGAAGTTATTTTTCGATCAGTGTATCTTAATAATCATTTTATAGAATGTCTAATTTGAAAAAGGGGCATAACTTTTGTAATTATTAACATAGAATGATAAAAACTCGCACATGTACAAGTTCGTATCATATGGAACAATGCCTGCTACTTTGAATGTCGTTGAAAAGATTAGTAGAACGCTTTGGACACGTTTGTATCTACAAACAAGGCAGACAGACGTCCATGGCGATTGCAGTATACCCCACTTTACTTCGTAGCGGGAGAGGGGGGGGGCATAATAAGCATTTAATAGAACAAAAAAATACAACCGTATTTGTGTATTAATGTTCATACTTGTTGTGCTGCAAACAATAAGCATCTTTCCTCGCGACTTCTACTCTCACTGGGAATTGAACCCAGATCTCCCACTTATTTAGTAAGTAGGTATGTTTCCTTTACACCATGAAAGTGTGAAAGTTTAAGGAAAATGCTTATCATCTGATTATCAAAATATATTAAACAGTATTAAATGTATCCTTTAAATAATAATGTTACACCAAAATAATGGACAAGAACTATCCAATGATTGCAGGATTGACTTTTAAAAATATTTCACTTGGCACATTTGTTTGAATGTGGACAGGACAAAGACAACTAGACATGTTTATAAATAAATTTATTACATTAAATTAATGGTACCCAATTAAAATCTCAACCCATCAAATTTAGAACTGACCGAAACATTTGTTGTTTATGCGATAAATTAATTTACTGCCAGCACAAGCTTCATGATGCCCATATTTGAGCATTTACCTATAAGTGTGACCTTGACCTTTACCTAGGGATACTGGTCTTGCGCAAGTCAAGCTGGCTCGACATTGTGAACATTTTTAGGCAAGTAATTGTAAAATTGCTTGAAGAATGACAAACTGACTGTCATTACAAGCTGCATCATACCCATACCTTTGGGACACGTGGTGAATATTTAAAATTGTGTAAGTTAATTTATTTGACAGTGATGAATTATGAAGTTACAGTCCGGACAAGCTCAAAGAGAAGGACGGACGCACACACACTTACTCAACAATTGTGACAACAATATCGAGCTTTCCACTAGCATAAAAATAAAAAAAAACAAAAATGTGACAAATTCAGAGACAGTCACATAGACTAAAAGGAACACTCACAGTGACCTCCTAAAAAAAGTCTCGATTAAAATGTGAAGTATGTTAATACATTAATATTAAGTAATGTTTGATGGCTGATATATGACCCCTTGATATTCCTGTTGACTTCAGCTAGTCACTAGCCTTTTTACTATTGGACCCTGTGATCAATTGTTGCCTACAAACTGTACTGTAACTGGTCTCGATGTTGATCAACAGTTTTCTACATTGTCACTTTGAATGTTTTTTCCTTTGACCAACAGATTTTTACTGTCACTTCCACTGCTTTTCCTTATGACCAACATATTGTTACTGTCACTTCCACTGCTTTTTCCTTATGACCAACAGTTTTCCACTGTCACTTCCACTGCTCCTCATTGTGACCAACAGTTTGCTTCTCATTTGACTGCAATATCCACTTCTCTTTGTTTGAAGCAATGTGTATCTTGCAATGAGCTGCATGCTACACTTTGGTGTGTCTTATACCAAAGTGCCATAATAACATTCATTGTGATCAGCTGAGAAACAGCTGTTTGGTAAGTCCTGCAAACTGAAATGAAAACATAAATGTTTAACTTCGTATGAAATAGAAAAAAACACAATACATTATTTTACACATACTGTCCTTATCATTATGTATATCTTATTTTGAAGACCAGTGAATAGTAAATTAACAGATATTTCAGAAAGAGCCATTACTCATTGCAAGTATGTAAATCAACTAACACACTCTTTTCACAGTTGTTATATGATTACCGGGTACATATACAAACATTCAAACACCATTTAAGTTGCCTTACACCTTTATCACTTAGTCAAAGTACAGCAGATTTGACTCATACAAACAAGCTGTTTGTGGCCAAATTTGACTTTTGACCTCTAAGTGTGACCTTGCCCATTAGGGTAATGAGACGGGTGATACACACAACACTCAGTCTCCTCATGGTAGTCATTTGTGGTAAGTTATTTTTAAATTGCATGATGAATGGCAAAGTTACAGCCCGGACAAGCTGTTTTATGGCCTAGTTTGACCTTCAACATATAAGTGTGACCTTGACCTCTGAGGTAGAGACAGGTTTTACACACGAAATGCCGTCTCCTCATGGTGGTCATTAGTGGTAAGTTAATTTAAAATAGCATGATGAATGACAAAGTTACAGTCCAGACAAGCTGTTTTATGGCCTAATTTGACCTTTGAACTCTAAGTGCGACCTTTACCTTTGAGGTAGGGAGACAAGTGTTACACGCGACACGTCGTCTTATGATCGATTGCATTTGTGCCAAGTTATTTTAAAATCCATCAATATATGGCAAAGTTATGGCTGAGACAGGAATTTTCAAGCTGTTTTAGTCCAAATTTGACCTTTGACCTCTAAGTGCGACCTTGACCTTTGAGGTAAGAAGACGGTTGTTACACGCGACAGGCCAATCACTATATGCCTCTCGGCATCAGTAGATGCCGGGGGCATAAAAACTAAGCACTTTTTCACAGATCTGCAATAGTTTCAACCTTATATAGATTCTAGTATATTTTCATGAAAGATACTTTCAGAGTAGACTTGGACGATATCGTTTGATTAAACTTGGACCGTCTGATACGGAATATGTTGGGCTCTTGTGCCTTCAATACAGCGAAATATTGGACAGTCACATGATACCAATGATGACAGCAGGTTGGATGATAGAAATGGGTATATAATAATAATAGATATTTACATTAAGCTTAATGGACTTCAAACAGCCAGTTACTCTGAAATGGCAGCAGACAAAAGTGTGACAGACACACAATACCATTTCAATATCCTCTCTTGGTTTCATCAGCCTGGGATAACTAGAACTGTCACTGTCATGCCTGAAATACCCCCCACATGCCACTTTGTCAGAGGGAATTGGCAGTTGAGTTTTAAGAACTGGTTTCCCAACAATGCAAGCTTCCTACCTATAAAGTTTCATCTTGATACCTCATATTATAGTCAAGATATGCCCAGGACAACATTTCAGCATGAACATTCACAAGCGCAATAACTGTGAAATTATGAAAGCAAGAGTTATGGTTCTTATGCACTGCACTTCCCCTCATTGAGATCTACCTACATATTAAGTTCGAAGTTGATACCTCTTATAATTTTCGATGATATTAAGTATAAAAACTAATAAAGGACAATAACTCTAAAAATATGGAAGCAAGAGTTATGGCTCTTGCGCACTTCACATCCCCTCAATGAGATATACCTACCTATTAAGTTTCAAGGTGATACCTCTTATAGTTTTGAAGATACGGTCTTTTCAATACAGAAATATACAAAGGGCAATAACTCTAAATATATGGAAGGAAGAGTTTTAGTTCTTGTGCACTGCACATCCCATCAATGAGATCTACCTACCTATTAAGTTTCAAGTTGATACCTCTTTTAGTTTTCAAGATATGCTCCGTACAAAATTTAAGTACAAACATTAACAAAGTGCAATAACTCTATAAATATCGGACCAAGAGTTATGGTTTTTGTGCGCTTCACATCCCCTCAATGAGATATGTCTACCTATTAAGTTTCAAGTTGATACCTCTTTTAGTTTTCAAGATATGCTACGGACAAAATTTCAGCCAAAAAATTAACTAAGGGCAATCACTCTAAAAATATGGGAGCAAGAGTAACAGTTTATGTGCACTGCACTTCCCCCTACTGAGATCTACCTACCTATTAAGTTTCAAGTTGACACCTGTTTTAGTTTTCGAGATATGCTTCGGACAAAATTAAATATAAAAATAAACAAAGGGCATGATGTTATAGAACGTCTAAGTTGAAAAAGGGGCATAACTTTTGTAATTTTTAACGTAGGACGATAAAAATCGCACATGCACAACTTCATATCATGAGGAACAATGCGTGCAAGTTTGCATGTTGTACGTTGAAAATTGTCAGAGAATGCCTCTGGACAAGTTTTGCTCTACGGACAGACAGACTGACGAAAATACGGACAGACGTCCATGGCGATTCCTGTATACCCCCCCTTTACTACGTACCAGGGGGTATAAAAAGCCCAGCCATACTGGCCAAAGGGTCTGTTATTCTGCTATTTATTACTGGCTGTAACTGTACATTACTTCGGGTCTGGCTCACACAGCTATTAATAAGAGTAAAGTAGCTTATCACTTAGCCTAGTGCATCCGGTTCAATTCCAGGTCCCGAGTTGGTGGTCACCATACAGGAGAGCTGAAGTATTCCTGACAGCGCAAGACCACCTGAAAGTAAGATATAGTGGTATATGTAGGTAAATGGCTGGACATTTAGACTATGATGGACAAGATACATCTTCAACAAGAGGGCTAAGATGGCCCTAGAAAATGTGACCCTTGGTATATGGCCAGTTTTGACCCCAGAGGCATGGTAAGAACAAACATTATAAAGGACCACTATACGATGTTACATACCAAATATTACAACTATCGGCCATTAAGTTTCACAGAAGAATTCATTTTGATATATAAGTCTATATGAGCAAAGTGATCCCTGGGGCATGGCCAGTTTTGACCCCATGGGCATGACTTGAACGAACATAGTAGAGGACCATTATACAATGTTTCATACCAAAGAAGATATTTTATAGAGTTATTTTGCTAATACAGTTAATATCAGTATTGCAGGCAATACAGGAGTCCCATATCAGTGAAAACCCTCATCAATTAAAGATTGTGCATTTAAACCTTCCATTATATTTATATCCCATTATATATACACATGTTTTTCATAATAAAATCCAATACAATACAGTTTATTCAGTACCATATGGCCACCGGCCCAAAATACATTTCGATCAATCATAATAATAATAAGTGATGTCACCTATACAATTGTAAAAAAAAAAAACAAAAAAAAAAAAAAAACAGTAAATGCATATAAAAATATACTAATTAATGCATGAAGAACAGTGTGTGTAAATTGCGAGCAACATTTGTCACAACACATTGCTCTTCATGTATTTACAAAGTGGTATGATTATATCTTATGTACTTTTCGAGTGATTGAAGTATTTAGTGTAAATGTTTTCATGATGTATTTTATTTCCTTTTTGTATACTGTGAGATATTCACTCACATTCTTATTTGTTGTATATTTCACAGTATATTTCTTATTCCACTGTTGTGACTTAAAGCTGTATCACACTTTTGCACGTACTTTTATGTTGAATAGTTTGTTGATCACTCATGTTATGTTTAATGACTGATGACGTTTGCATGGTTATGTAAAATAGTTTATCACTCCTGCACTAGTTATGTTGAGTAGTTAATCAATCTTGCACCTAGTTTTGTTGAGTACATGTAGATGATTTGTAGTTCTAAACAACTACATTTATTATAAATACATTATCGTGTACATTCAATTCAATAGTCATTTTATTTTATTGTCCAATAAATGATTTTCATAAGTTTATTTGCATTTTAGCAAGGATTGATTACTAATTTATTATATGTATACCTATATTGTAATATACATTGCACAAGTAAATAATTGTAATCAGTGTACTGGTATTTTTATTGTAAAAATGTGTTCTCGTACGGGGTCTTACTTCATTTCAAAAAGTTTAGTACCCATATTACTAACTATGATGTCTGATAGATAACGTTAACACGTATTACCAACAAATCACTACAATGTCAAGAGGGTAGGATGTTTAACAATCTGACTACTAAGTATGATATGTACAAATTAATAAATGTTAAGTCGTATTTATGTAGTCAAATAAATTCTATTATTTTTGCATATTTATACAAAATGAATTATGGTTTTTTAACCATTCTTGTTTGAAATAATACATCAAAAAGAATAAGCGCACATTAAAAGTGGTGAAACTGATAGCATGAAATATTTATTCTGAATTCTTAAGCTACACTTATTTAATCATGATTAATCGATTAATCAGTCACTTTTGTCCCTGATTGATCAACAAATATTTTGAGTGCTGATTCCAACCACTAGACACAAGGCAATGCATATCAAGAGCATCATGACAACCCACTAATCTTGAAGTATTAAAGTTTTATTTCACAAGAAAGCCAATTTCACGACATTGCTATAGTGCAAGCTTTATGACTTTTGAAACTAGCCCTGTCATGGACAGAAATATATATTTCTTTCTTTAACGATATAAATTTTATTCATATTTAATAAATCGCACTATTAAAAGCTGTATTATAACCATTTTTTACCTCTGACCTCTAAGTGTGATCTTGATTTTTAGCACAGGTGCACAAAAAACACAGTTTCAACAAGGTAATAAGGTATCACTATGGTTAGTTGTTTAAATGAGGAACTTAAAGGGACGTACATACGGACAAGTGTATTGCATTCAGAACTGTTACTATCTTCAGTCATGTCAGTCATGAATGCCAGGCAGAATAATGTAAACAATGGTACATTGAAAGGATTCATCCACACGACAGCTTTTCTCTCTGCCTCAAGATATCTTTACCAATGTAGCAGTACCGGTATTGGCTGAGACTCCCTATTACATAAATTGAATATAAGACATCAAGATTAAAAAATAACTACTTGAAGAAATCGAAGTTGGTTTTGCACTAGTTTTGTAACCACAATACACTATTTAACAAACTAGTCACAATAGTGACGAAGAATACCCCCTGACGCCGCATGTCGTTATATGAAGCATGATGTTATAGAATGTCTAAGTTGAAAAAGGTGCATAACTTTTGTAATTTTTAATGTAGGATGATAAAAACTGCACATGCACGACTTCATATCATATGGAACAATGCCTGCAAGTTTGAATGTTGTACACAGACAGACAGGACAGGACAGGACAGGGCAGGGCAGGCAGGCAGGCAGGCAGGCAGACAGACAGACAGACAGACAGACAGACAGACAGACAGACAGACAGATTTCAGTATAACCCCCTTTACTTCGTAACGCGGGGTATAATTATGATAGTTCATACAGTGTTAGCGTTTACGCCGTTAACATATCTAATTATGCAATGATTTAGCCAGGGACGCAAAAATTAATTGCCTTTTGAGTCCCATGGACGCATCGAAAATTTCAGAGTACATTAGTTAACACTTCTTTAAAAAATGTCTTAACCTGAATCCCAATACTTTTTGAAAAAAGCAATGCGTGACGTAGCACTGCTATTTCTCATACTGCAGCTTTAATTGCCATTTTCCAATCAACATAAGTCGTACTTCTCAGTTTCGAAGAAGTAATTAATTCGATTGGTTAGAACAACTGTCTGAGATCTTCCGTTAGCATTACATGTCACAAATGACCTACATGTTCGGTACATGCTTATCACTGATGAATGATCTCTATCTTCAGCAAATATACGAAACAGACTGTTGTTGCGTATTTTTTAATCAAACACAAACTATTGTACAACTGTAAAACAGTCGGATATCAGCAACGTAAATGGCTGAAACATTGCAAACCGAATGTTAAAAACATTTATTTGACGATAGGAAGTATATTTATTGAGTACGGAGGTGTTAAAATTGATGAAAACATTAATATATGTTTATAACTGTATCCAAACATTGGGACTCAACCAAATCAGTTTGGGACGCAACATTTGTCTAGGCACTGAGTCCCAAGGACGCAGTGAATTTTTGGGGTAACACTGGTTAATAAATTGATAATTGTTCACTTGTCAATGCACTGGGACAAGCTAGACACAAGAGTGCCATTGTCACAAAGATACGCCCGTCAGTAAAAAAAAAAGTCAGGTAAAGATTGGACAAAGTCCAGTCTGCGCCAAAAACTTTTGTAGACTATAGTCCTTCGGACTATGATCCATAAAGAATTTTATAGCCCGACCAATATTTTTATAGCCTCGGGCTTGGACTATATGTTGTTGGCGCAGACTGAAAGTCTCAATTGATTGCTCTTATTTTACCTTTGAACTTAAATATTGTGACCTTGACCTTCGACCTAGTGACTTGGTTATAGGGTGCGCCACTCAGTATGCTTGAAACTACTACAAAGTTATTTCAAAATCCTTGATTTGCACAAGACTATGTTTTGACATTTGACCTTGATTTGTGACTTTGACCTTAGACCTAGTGACCTGGTTCTTGCGCGTGACACTCCGTCTCATCATGCTGATCACTTTTGCCAAGTTATTTGACAATCCATCCATGCTTGACAAAGTTATGCTCTGGACGAAGTGTTAAGTACAAATTTCCTAAATTTGACTTTGACCTCGAATTGTGACCTTGGTCCTAGGGATCTGGTTTTGTGCGTGACACTCCGTCTCATCATTCTGATCACTTATGGCAAGTTATTTGAAAATCCATCCATGCTGGACAAAGTTATGCTCCGGACAAATATTTCCAGCCGCCCGCCAGCCCGCTCGGTTGTTCCCGTAATACGTCCGTTTTTTTTAAACGGGCGTATAAAAACAGACAAGACATCTGTTCCTGAATAAACAAACAAATACAACATGTACCATGTTTCCAAATCCTCACAACAGTTGCCCAGTCTTTCTTCGGTAATCTTCCTCACATCGTACCAGTTAATTGTCATCCATGAGTTGGTGGTCACCATACAGGACAGCAGTGCTTTCCATGACAGCATGAGACCACCTGAAAATAAGATATACTGGTATAGTTAGGTAAATGAAGAACTGGATGGGAACTATATGACTGTTGGGTACATATCGAGCCCGTTGTCAACAATGGCATTCATTTTGTTATTACCTGTATTAAAAACATTACACAGGCATTACGCACATGTCCACTCAACAGGCATATTACCGGTATTTTAAAATTGCTGTTTGAATAATAAAGTTACAATTTGCAAAAGCTGTATCATGCCCATTAATATGCATATTATGAGAATTGACCTTTTAGTATAACCTTCACCTTTGAGCTAGAGACACAGGCCTTCCACCCAACATGTCGTTACCAAATGGCGAACATTTGTGGCAAGCTATTTTAAAATTGTCTGATGTATGATGAAGTAACAATCTTCATAAGCTGTATGATGCTCATATTTGAGCAATAATCTTTATGTGTGACCTTGACCTTTGATCTAGGTTCAGGTATTGTGCGGGACACACTGGGTCCACACTGTTTACATTTTGGCAAGTGATTGTACAAATTGCCTGATGAATGACAGTTTTTCTCCGGACAAGTTGCATCATGCCCATATTTGACCTTTCGTTACAATGTGACTTGGACCTTTGAGCTTAGTACACGTCTTGCACACGAAATGCCATCTCCAAATGCTGTACCTGTGTTATTTTAAAATTGTCAGATGAACAATGAAGCTTGATTTAACTGTTTACTGTGATTTGTTGAGTTCTGACAATTCTGAAATATTAAGTACCAGGCCTGGGTAGTGAATATATACCAGCCAAAGCCTATGCTCACTGTGTATAAATCTTTCCAGTACCACAGTAGTGAAAATGTACCACCCAAATCATAAGCATGAAATGTAACTGCCAAAGCCTATGCTAACCATGTGGGTACTAGTTCAGTACCGGGGTAGTGAAAATGTACCGGCCTGAGCCTATGATTACCATGTGGATACTAGTCCAGTACCCGGGTAGTGAAAACGTACCAGCCTGAGCCTATGCTAACCATGTGAGCACTAGTCCAGTACCCGGGTAGTGAAAACGTACCTGCCTGAGCCTTAGCTAACCATGTGGGCACTAGTCCAGTACCAGAGTAGTGAAAACGTACCTGCCTGAGCCTATGCTAACCATGTGGGCACTAGTCCAGTACCAGAGTAGTGAAAACGTACCTGCCTGAGCCTACGCTAACCATGTGGGCACTAGTCCAGTACCAGAGTAGTGAAAACGTACCTGCCTGAGCCTACGCTAACCATGTGGGTACAAATCCAGTACCCCGGAAGTAAAAACGTACCTGCCTGAGCCTATGGTAACCATGTGGGTACCTGTCCAGAACCCAGCAAGTGAAAACGTACCTGACTGGGCCTATGCTAACCATGTAGGTACCTGAGCCTATGCTACCTGTACCAGTCCAGTGCCCGGGTAGTGAAAAGGTACCTGCCTGAGCCTATGCTTACCATATGGGTACCAGTTCAGTACCCGGGTAGTGAAAACTTACCTGCCTGAGCCTATGCTAACCATGTGGGTACCACTGCAGTACCCGGGTAGTGAAAACGTACCAGCCTGAGCCTATGCTAAGCATGTGGGTACAAGTCCAGAAACCCCATAGTGAAAACGTACCTACCTTAGCCTATGGTAACCATGTGGGTACCTGTCCAGTACTCTCGTAGTGAAAACGTACCTATCTTAGCCTATGCTAACCATTTGGGTACCAGTCCAGTACCCATGGGTAGTGAAAACGTACCTGCCTGAGCCTATGATAACCATGTGGCCGACTACCTGTCCAGTACCCGGGTAGTGAAAACCTACCTGCCTGAGTCTACGCTAACCATGTGGGTACCTGTCCAGTACCCGGGTAGTGAAATCATACCTTCCTGAGGATACAATAACCATGTGGGTACCAGTCAAGTACCCAGGTATAATATTGAAAAGTACATGACTTAGCCTATGCTAACCATGTGGGTACCAGTCCAGTACCCGGGTATTGAAAAGTACCTGCCTAAGGCTATGCTAAGCACCTGGGTACCAGTCCATTTCTGGGGTAGTAAAAATGTATCAGCCTATGCCTATGCTTACCAGGTGAATACCAGTCCAATACCCGGGTAGTGAAAACGCACCTTCCTGAGACTATGATTACAATGCGGGTACCAGGCCAGTACCAGGGTAGTGAATTTGTACTTGCCTGAGCCTATGCTAACCAGGTGGGTACCAGTCCGATATCTGGGTAGTGAAAATGTACCAGCCCGAGCCTATGTTAACCATGTGCGTAACAGTCCAGTATCCGGGTAGGGAAAACGTACCTGCCTGAGCCTAAGCTAACCATGTAGGTACTAGTCCAGAAACCGGGTAGCGAAAATGTACCTGCCTGAGCCTATGCTTGTGGGTACCAGTCTAGTACCCGGGTAGTGAAAACATACCAGCCTGAGCCTATGCTTAGCATGTGGGTACCAGTCCAGTACCAGGGTGGTGAAAACGTACCTGCCTGAGCCTACACTAACCATGTGGGTGCTAGTCCAGCACACATGTAGTGAAAACGTACCTGGCTGAGCCTACGCTAACCATGTAGGCACTAGTCCAGTACCACAGTAGTGAAAACGTACCTGCCTGAGTCTACGCTAACCATATGGGTACTATTCCAGTACCCGGGCTGTGAATTTGTACCTGCCTGAGCCTATGATAAGCATGTGGGTACCAGTCCAGTACTCGGTTAGTGAAAATGTACCTGCCGGAGCCTATGCTTACCATGCCTGAGCCTATGCTAACTATGTGGGTGCCTGTCCAGTACCCGGGTAGTGAAAATGTACCAGTCTGAGCCTATGCTATCCATGTGTTGTACCTGTCCAGTACTTGACTAGTGAAAACGTACCTGCCTGAGCCTATGCTAACCATATGGATACCAGTCCAGTAACCGGGTAGTGAAAATGTACCTGCCTCAGCCTACGCTAACCATGTGGGTACCAGTCCAGTACCTGAGTAGTGAAAACGTACCAGCCTGAGCCTATAGTAACCATGTGGGTACCAGTCCAGTAACCGGGTAGTGCAAATTTGCCAGCCTGAGCCTATGCTTACCAGGTGGATACCAGTCCAGTACCCAGGTAGTAAAAATGTACCTGCCTGAGCCTATGCTAACCAATGTTTCAGCACCTGGGTAGTGAAAATGTAACCACCAAAACCAATACTCACAGTGGTCACCTTTCCAGTATCTGGGTTATGAAAATGTACCTACCAAAGCCTACTATGGCGAATTGATAAATATTCATCACAATAAGGATTTGGCCACATAACGATTCGCCACAGTTTAATAACGATTCGCCACAAGTTCATAACGATTCGCCACAATGCGTTCATGATAAAGAAGACATGTATTGATTGTGGTGATCAAGGATTTTTGAAAATAAATATTAAGAAGCACATATAAAATTGTTTTACCGAATGAGGATTAAGGTTGCACTTGTTTATTTATGGGGAAAACAACTAATTTTTTATATTTATTAATACTTAATATCGATTATGCATTTCAAAGGTTATGATGCCAATACTGAACTTGATGAAAACCATGACGACGAGTTTTACTTTGTTACATAGAGTAAATCATTAAATGAATATGTATTGAGTCACATGAGCTAATTATTACTTTTTATTTACTATTTATTACATGATTTTTCAATAATAAACCGTATTATAATACAGACTCTCCTATGAGTACGTTGATTAGCATTTTCTCCGGTTCTGATAGAAATTAATATAAACATGCGAACAACTTATTAAAATCCCTCCATAAGCTCTTTAAATTAACAAAGACAATCATTCCCGTGGCATCAAACACATAAACAGGGATCTCGGAAACGCAAAATCAAGCGTATTTGGACGCATATTTTTTCAAATGGACTCATGTCAAACACATGCCAGGAGTTTTTGGGACGCATGCTTTTTAGCTTACTGCATATACCCTGTTACTTAATACATACAAGAGTGCCTGCAGTAAACTCAGCAGTATTCGCGATAAAATCAGTATCGGTCCCAGTACACACTACAGCTGTTAAAGTCTAGTCTTATGCTTTAATGCACGAGTCAATTAGAACGTGCGAAATCGCCGAAATGTGACAAAAGGCGTCCTCAATTAAGAACAGTTTTGAACATATTTGACAACTTAAAACAAACAACATTGTTAAAGTGAGTGAAAAACAGCTTCAGCTCATTTCATTTATTTATATTGCCAATCCTATTTCATGAATAACAAATAAATCTCAGTAATACGGTGATAGGAATCTTTGTTTTGACATAAATTTTATAGGAAAAATCTAGGGCTGAATTTTATCAGGAATATAAAAGCATTGATCAATAATTATACATAAAGGAACTTTCTAGTATATAACATCTATGACAAGACATAAATTAACTATGCTGGCGGTAAATGATGTACAAAATTTTGCGACCTCGCGAAAATTTTCGTCGTCGATTTTACAGGTCATAAACGTGTAAAACGTATGCAACACATACTTTGGTGTTAAATATCACCAATAATTGCTCCTTTTTACATTTTTGTGTCATTAGCCTGATGCACAATTACTCTACTTGACAGTAACTTATGCTTTACTGTAATCACCGCATCATAACTTTTTACACATTACAAATAAGTCAACAAGTTTAGACCATCAATTGCTAATTGTCCAGAATTTACATGTTTTAAAATTAGTTATTGGTACAAAAATATTGATTTATAAGACATGATTAAGTATTATATATTATCATTATAATTGCATAAACCAATACAAATAATAGATCTATAAAGAATAATAATATTATAAATAATAATAATAATTATTATTATTATCATGAATATAATTTTATTTGTAACTGTCACATATTGTATAAATAAATAAATTGTAAAAATTCAATCCACTTTCGCGCGTCACAAATATTTTATTTCTTTTATATTTGGGACTCCTACTTTTTAGGGGGAAGGAGTCCCAGGACTCCTATTTTCAAATCCTAGTGAGATCCCTGATAAATAAATATCAATAAGCATCAATTATCACTGTTACAAACGCCTAATTATAGGTGTAATAAACATGAGGCGATTCGTTATGAACCTGTCGAGAATTGATATTTAACTGTATATTGTTCTTGAACCTGTGGCGAATCGTTATTGAACTACGGTGAATCGTTATGTGGCGAATCGTTATTGTGGCCAATAGGCTATGTGGAATATTTACCAATTACCTAGTCCATAGATCCTTGGCACACCACATGATCATCACCCGTCTTCAGTTGATGCTGAGTTTTGTATGGGAGTAGTGCTGATGGACATCACCAAGTTCACAATGCTACAAATACACACATTTTACTGGCCTTTTTATGTGGCGAATCGTTATTGTGGCCAATAGGCTATGTGGAATATTTACCAATTACCTAGTCCATAGATCCTTGGCACACCACATGATCATCACCAGTCTTCAGTTGATGCTGAGTTTTGTATGGGAGTAGTGCTGATGGACATCACCAAGTTCACAATGCTACAAATACACACATTTTACTGGCCTTTTTATGTGGCGAATCGTTATTGTGGCCAATAGGCTATGTGGAATATTTACCAATTACCTAGTCCATAGATCCTTGGCACACCACATGATCATCACCCATCTTCAGTTGATGCTGAGTTTTGTATGGGAGTAGTGCTGATGGACATCACCAAGTTCACAATGCTACAAATACACACATTTTACTGGCCTTTTTATGTGGCGAATCGTTATTGTGTCCAATAGGCTATGTGGAATATTTACCAATTACCTAGTCCATAGATCCTTGGCACACCACATGATCATCACCCGTCTTCAGTTGATGCTGAGTTTTGTATGGGAGTAGTGCTGATGGACATCACCAAGTTCACAATGCTACAAATACACACATTTTACTGGCCTTTTTATGTGGCGAATCGTTATTGTGGCCAATAGGCTATGTGGAATATTTACCAATTACATAGTCCATAGATCCTTGGCACACCACATGATCATCACCCGTCTTCAGTTGATGCTGAGTTTTGTATGGGAGTAGTGCTGATGGACATCACCAAGTTCACAATGCTACAAATACACACATTTTACTGGCCTTTTTATGTGGCGAATCGTTATTGTGGCCAATAGGCTATGTGGAATATTTACCAATTACCTAGTCCATAGATCCTTGGCACACCACATGATCATCACCCGTCTTCAGTTGATGCTGAGTTTTGTATGGGAGTAGTGCTGATGGACATCACCAAGTTCACAATGCTACAAATACACACATTTTACTGGCCTTTTAAACAACTAGCTTGCAAGAACTAGTACCGGTACCTTCAATTTTTTTAGGCCTCATGATTTTAACTTACATGTAACTTGTAAGCATGTGAAAATGTCGACATGGTGACAAAATCTCATTACTTGCAAGTGTTTGACAATAGCTTTTATTTAGAAAGTGTTGTGAACAGATTAATAGTTGAAATATATTTATCGCATTTCAAATTTTCAGTTTTAAAATTTTACTGTTTTAGTTCAACCAACATTATCATGTGCTCATGTGCTCAAGAACGACACAAGTAAACAGCGGCTCAAGCTGTAGATTGGCAGTAATGGCATATGTATATATTGTCTTTCAGTACGTGATGCTTCTAAAGTAACTTTTGTAGGTAAGTTTAATGAAATAATTTGCTTACATTCTTGTTTTAAGTTCACCCATCGCTGATTCTAAATGCGCACAAAATGGCGACAAAACCACTTTCACTTTGACAATAAACTGCCTCGCCACTGAGCATGCGCATTATTGGAAAATACCTATTTTTAGTTTGGGCGGCGGTAGACCATCGTTCATGTGCGACACAAAAATGACGTTGTAAATTTGCTTTTGTTTTAAACCAGATTATATTGGTTTCTAAAGAGTTACATTACGTCACACCAACTACGTCATTTATTTTGTGTTGTAAGTTTACACAATGTAGTCAAATCAGAACCCGTTTGTTTTGCAGTTTAAAATACATGAAATGGGAATAAATATTTAGTGTTTCTGTGTTTTGGATGGATTATATTATGCAATAGGATTCAGATAAAAAGTGTATGGTATATTTGCCTCGGATGAAAACGGCGAGATTTATCCCTTTTCAATTGTCTACGATTTACTCGGATAGCTGTGGGTGGAGGACAGTGTAACTGAAAGTGAAATAAACCAAATTAATGTTTTGTTCTACGTTAAAATTACAGATGTAGCCTTTGATTACTTTTTTCATTTCTTTTCATTGGAAATTTATATAAAGGGTTATTTCTTTAATGAATATGCTCTGCTGGTTGAACAAAGAAAGTCTATCCACAAAGAATAACCCGCTTGCATCAGATTCAAGTGTGTTGAAATGGAATTGAACTGGATGGAATTTGTTGTTAACCAGTTAACTGGAATGTAAGGGCAAACAACTCATTTGTTGTTTAACTCTGTTAAACTAGACAACACAAAGTTTTTATCGATGAAAAACTCTGGTAAGTAGACTATGCTATGTCACTCTCGACAATGTTGTTATCCGGCACGTAGGAATACCTATTGACGGTATATCACAGTCACGTGATCTACTGCCGGATATCAACACGTTTATACGGTCACCGCTTTATTAGGTCACTGTTTGGGTTAGTAGCAGGATAATTTGCTATTCATTAAACGTTGTCTTGCTACAATTGCGAATCAATTGTATGCCTACATGTTTGTCAAACAGCCAAATAATAATTATAAAGCCGCTACATGTAATGAAAATTTTAATTTTCTATTCTCTTGATGACAAAGCCTGTCATGCGTCTCAAATTAAAATATGTGAACATTTATATCAAAACCATTACCAGTTCACATTGATTTTCGACAGCCGCATAAGCTCACAATGTTTATAAATGATAACTGCTGTATTGTTCTATTAAACATGCCAGTGGTTGGGATAGGTTGTGAAGAACAATATTGACGACACCTCCAAGGGTTCGATATTTAATTGACGACGGTAAACTATATATACGAGTTACGATGCGTGAAAACATATTAAAGTATAATATTAACATGAAGACAAATGTAAGTCTTTAGACTCTAGCCTATAGAAGTTCTGGTCAGTCCTTCCCATCTATAACACATGTTTTTCTTTCTGAACTGACCAATCGAACTCTGATTTATTTTAATTTCGCATACTGATTTGCAAAAATATGTATGGTACATTAAAGATGCATACTGGACATGGGGCTAAATACAACCAATTTGACAACAACAACAGATATCTTATATACATTTAGTATAAGGAAATGTTAAAAATTCGATACTGTTTTTGTATTTTGTTTATGCTTTCCATATAATTGACAACATATGATTTTCCTATATAAGAACTATATAATTTTATAAGTCTGGCCTTGTTAATACATTCTTTATATAATTTTTATTTGTTAATAATTATGCATTTGTTTCGTTATTCTTGGATGACTTTGAAGAGTAGTGTCCCTTAAAATAGATATGTCTGTTAAAGGATGCCAACTCTCTTACGCTCTGAAAATCGAGATCTAACCTTACTGCTACAAGACAATATCTTCTTAAAATGTCGAGATCTAACCTTACTGCTACAAGACAACATCTTCTTACAATGTCGACTGGCTGTTCGCCCAATTGCACCTTTGCTATTGATCAATGCACTTGCTTTTTATGAAGACTAACCTCCGGAAGCAAATAACATAATATTCATATCATTATTACATATTAAATCCAATGTAACGTATATATATGTCATTCTTTTTCAAGGTGTATATAACGTAACTATTACGAAGGATGGAGGAAAACTAATGATCTTGAACGACACCAGCGACGTATATGGCACATACACCTGTTTCGAGACATATTATCCCAGCATCTATAAAGCAGTCGACGTTTCAAGGAGTCAATTGGACAGTAATTTATTACAAAGAATATTGTGTAACCCGTATGGTACAGTATTGATTAATTGTAGTTTTACAACATTTTCATTGACAAGTAAATATCTTAAAATACATTAATCGAACGTTTTAAAAGACTGCGTTTTCAGTCAATACACTATGTACATGTACTTCAAAAAGTTGAATATTAACATAAAGGGTTCTACATATCTTGTCATAATATTGTATGCTAATGTTCTTATTACTTTCGTAGATCCGGAACCGCTAAATAATGATGTTGTTATAATCACGGTGGTGTCAGGGATTACATTCGTTATACTGTTTGGATTCTTGATGTTTCGATATCGGAGCAAACTTAAACACTGTAAGTTGACGATGCTTTTTCCCCGTGTATCACCAAAAACTGAGATGCATATGCTTGAAGTCATAATATTGATATTAAATTGCATCAGAACAACGTGAATTCGGCAAACTTATTAAATAAAATAATTTAGTTCACACTTTGCATACCAGGCCACAGTTAACTTTACAGATAACAATCTCGACATCTCCTATATCATTCCTTCCCGTTGTTTATGTTTCCTTCATCAGCTCTACGTACATGTGCATGTATAAATGAAATAAGTTTCATTCAAAGTATATGATACTTAACACATGTAAGCAGTGACAAAATATCTGGATGGAATGGATGTACATTTATATGCAATATGTGTCATTTTTCTAGGTGTAATGGATAATAATGCAGACGCCAGAGCAACGGATATCGGTCCAGAAAGCCGTGAAATGATTTCTTAGAATACAATTCAAGTTTGTAGGTAGTTCTTTTGACTTTGTAGGAACAACTGTGTTATGTATTTCGTAAGTGGTATACGTAAGTGTTGTACTATGCAAATTATGAGGCAATCATAAGTGCGTTTTTATAAATTGCATGCTTATCGACTTCGTAAAAAAGTAAATGAAATGTTCTACCTTATGCGTTAAGTCTGAACACCAAATTTCCGTATTACAATATGTACAACGTTAACCTTTTTTTTCCTTTTCCTGACATTAGTTGTTTTAAGATTAATAACTGTTCGATTAAAAATTATTTTGGTACAGTTTTGTTCCTTAATTTACAAAATAGCGGTTCAAATATCTGTTTGTTTGTTTTGTTGGGGGTTTTCGCCGTTTTTAACAGTAGTTCAGTCATATCACGGCGGTCACTTAACCTACTCAGACTGTTCCTGGGCAAGCTTAGCCGATCTTAGCGGTTTACCAGTTCTAAGTGCACATACTTACAACTGACAACTGCCCTACTTCAATGAGAGGTAGGGGGGGGGGGAATGGCCGTAGAAATAATTTCATGACCAATCCCCACAAGTTATGTGGCCGGGATGGGGTTCGAACTCACGATCCCCGAATTGACAGTCTAGCGCTCTACCAACTGAGCTAGCCGGACCCGGCAAATGTCAACACATAATAATCATACATTATCGTTCACTGATCTAGTACTTGTTTTCTTTGTTCAATGACAGCACTGACATTTAATCTGCTATTATATGCATGCATTAAATTTGTCAGCAACTGACAATATAAACTTCCCTTTGACATTTGTTTTATTTTTTTTTATAGCTCATCGGTGTCTCCTGTTGTGGAATGTGTTCATCGTCTTACATAGTCAAGCGGTCCTAAAGAAGAAACACTAACAATAGTCTTGTACACATTTTCATGTTGTGCTGCAGATTCTTTACATGTATGACATGACCTTGCTTGAGAATGCATATGATGCACATAGTGACAATGACGCATTCTAAAAGTGAATACTACGAGATTTAATTCAGTTGGTTTTTAATACGTTGGGTTAACATTGCATATGTGTGGGTTGTATTTAATATTTATAGTTATTGAAGAAACTGTATGTTTTATTGCAAATTTAATATTTAACAATAATGTAAATAATGTCACTGTGCAATAGTGCTCACTCGAAGTTCACAATCTAGGACAAAACGTGTGCAAGACTGAGTTTTATTATTATATTTGGGCATTTAGAATGAGCATTTTAACAACTTTACTTTCATTGTGCAATACCGAACTTATTATGTTTGTCCGGTGTATTGTGTTTTATCTATGATAGCTTTGCATTAGCATTGACTACCTTTCAAAAATTAAAAAACATAGTTTGTCATTTAGTTCTCTATAAAACATATTATACACACTATACTGTTCAGTGTTGCCTACATGTATGCGCTTACAAAAATAAAAAACTGATTTAGAACATTTTAATCTAATTTAATTCTGGTAGTTGATGTTTTTGTTTGGAAAGCAAATAATACAATATTAAAACTTTAAGAGTAGGTTTTCCATGTGCGAATGTATGCCTACATATAACTAGGGAAAGATTCAGGGGAAATTAGCCACGTGTAATGAGTCACAACTCACTATTCTTTATATGTAGGTTAGATGAATATTACATAGTAGAGAATCCCCCTGTGGTCCACCCGAAAGTTGGCCGTATATCCAATAGTTCGTTTTATTTTCTGTTAAGACGTCATTTAACCTAACGGACACTGGTTTAAATTATGATTTCCTAAACACGACGTTTCTCATGTGCATTTTGATGTATTTTGTGACACCAAATTACTTGAAATTTGAATGTTCAGCAGTTTATGTATACACAGCTTTTGCCGAAATCGCGACTGCATTGTGTGTTTCTTACGGGTGACTACAATCAAGCGTGATGCAACTTCTCAGAAGTGGCATAACATATTTGTATGTGTGTCAAGTTTGCAAGTACACATAATCATCTTTCCAAAGAGACCAGACTCGGTACACGTGAATCAAAGGAACTTGGCGAAAGACGCCGGGATATTTTGCTATTTTGCAATAGGACACTTACGCAATTGGATGAACTATAAAACTATACGAAAGTAAGAACGATGTTTTGGATTAGTATCCTGGACTTTATCATGGATATATGTAAGAAATTACATCAATAACTCTACCGATAAAATATTAATTGGTAGCTGCATTTGAGTGAAAAATACCAAAAAGCAACTAACGATTAACTAGGTTTTTGAAGAATATTCCACAGTAAGTAAAGGGAGATCACTGTAAGCAGCAATGTTGAAAAAATAGAACAGTCATGTCCCTTAAATGGAAAACGAATGAACATCAACTGAAACCTATTAAGACATCGAGAAGTCACTTCATACACCTGTATTTAACATAGATATATAATACTGATTTGTCTATAAATTGTAGTATTGTTATGCTTGCTTAAAACTAAATTCCTCAATGCCTATGAAGTGGAAATACTATCATTAGATTTTTTAAATTGACCAACGCGCATAGCATAGCTAAAAGACTTATACATGTACTGTATTGTACTAAATAATCTCAATTGATTTCATATAACAATTGAATGGTCAACGATATCAAATATGATTTAAAAATACGCGACAAATAGAAAATGAAATAAATATTTTTAAAACACAATGCGTAAGACTAGAACTATTGCAACAAACTTTGCTACGTACATTTTGAACTTCTGTGTTATTAAAGTAGGTAAAATAAGGTCAGCTAGTATACACTTCAGCATTGTAAACAAACATCTCGTGTTCCGAAAACACACCATTTATTTGCATCGCCAGTTAACCATTTATTACCCGACGTGGTTATAGTTATATTTTGAAAGTGTTTGTAGATTGTAAATGCTATAAAAGTCATTTCATGAAGGAATTTATAATATAACAAACTACATGTTCCATTGTGTGACTTAGCAGGTATGTTGCAACGTGCTAAATTTGTTAATATTGGTTTATAAACCATAGGTAAGTAGTTATGCATGGGTGCTATTGGTTCATAAACCATAGGTAAGTAGTTATGCATGGGTGCTATTGGTTCATAAACCATAGGTAAGTAGTTATGCATGGGTGCTATTGGTTCATAAACCATAGGTAAGTAGTTATGCATGGGTGCTATTGGTTCATAAACCATAGGTAAGTAGTTATGCATGGGTGCTATTGGTTCATAAACCATAGGTAAGTAGTTATGCATGGGTGCTATTGGTTCATAAACCATAGGTAAGTAGTTATGCATGGGTGCTATTGGTTTATAAACCATAGGTAAGTAGTTATGCATGGGTGCTATTGGTTCATAAACCATAGGTAAGTAGTTATGCATGGGTGCTATTGGTTTATAAACCATAGGTAAGTAGTTATGCATGGGTGCTATTGGTTTATAAACCATAGGTAAGTAGTTATGCATGGGTGCTATTGGTTCATAAACCATAGGTAAGTAGTTATGCATGGGTGCTATTGGTTCATAAACCATAGGTAAGTAGTTATGCATGGGTGCTATTGGTTCATAAACCATAGGTAAGTAGTTATGCATGGGTGCTATTGGTTCATAAACCATAGGTAAGTAGTTATGCATGGGTGCTATTGGTTCATAAACCATAGGTAAGTAGTTATGCATGGGTGCTATTGGTTCATAAACCATAGGTAAGTAGTTATGCATGGGTGCTATTGGTTCATAAACCATAGGTAAGTAGTTATGCATGGGTGCTATTGGTTCATAAACCATAGGTAAGTAGTTATGCATGGGTGCTATTGGTTCATAAACCATAGGTAAGTAGTTATGCATGGGTGCTATTGGTTCATAAACCATAGGTAAGTAGTTATGCATGGGTGCTATTGGTTCATAAACCATTGGTAAGTAGTTATGCATGGGTGCTATTGGTTTATAAACCATAGGTAAGTAGTTATGCATGGGTGCTATTGGTTTATAAACCATAGGTAAGTAGTTATGCATGGGTGCTATTGGTTCATAAACCATAGGTAAGTAGTTATGCATGGGTGCTATTGGTTTATAAACCATAGGTAAGTAGTTATGCATGGGTGCTATTGATTTATAAACCATAGGTAAGTAGTTATGCATGGGTGCTATTGGTTCATAAACCATAGGTAAGTAGTTATGCATGGGTGCTATTGGTTCATAAACCATAGGTAAGTAGTTATGCATGGGTGCTATTGGTTCATAAACCATAGGTAAGTAGTTATGCATGGGTGCTATTGGTTCATAAACCATAGGTAAGTAGTTATGCATGGGTGCTATTGGTTCATAAACCATAGGTAAGTAGTTATGCATGGGTGCTATTGGTTCATAAACCATAGGTAAGTAGCTATGCATGGGTGCTATTGGTTCATAAACCATAGGTAAGTAGTTATGCATGGGTGCTATTGGTTCATAAACCATAGGTAAGTAGTTATGCATGGGTGCTATTGGTTCATAAACCATAGGTAAGTAGTTATGCATGGGTGCTATTGGTTCATAAACCATAGGTAAGTAGTTATGCATGGGTGCTATTGGTTCATAAACCATAGGTAAGTAGCTATGCATGGGTGCTATTGGTTCATAAACCATAGGTAAGTAGTTATGCATGGGTGCTATTGGTTCATAAACCATACGTAAGTAGCTATGCATGGGTGCTATTGGTTTATAAACCATAGGTAAGTTGTTATGCATGGGTGCTATTGGTTCATAAACCATAGGTAAGTAGCTATGCATGGGTGCTATTGGTTCATAAACCATAGGTAAGTAGTTATGCATGGGTGCTATTGGTTCATAAACCATAGGTAAGTAGCTATGCATGGGTGCTATTGGTTTATAAACCATAGGTAAGTAGCTATGCATGGGTGCTATTGGTTCATAAACCATAGGTAAGTAGTTATGCATGGGTGCTATTGGTTCATAAACCATAGGTAAGTAGTTATGCATGGGTGCTATTGGTTCATAAACCATAGGTAAGTAGTTATGCATGGGTGCTATTGGTTTATAAACCATAGGTAAGTAGTTATGCATGGGTGCTATTGGTTCATAAACCATAGGTAAGTAGTTATGCATGGGTGCTATTGGTTCATAAACCATAGGTAAGTAGTTATGCATGGGTGCTATTGGTTCATAAACCATTGGTAAGTAGTTATGCATGGGTGCTATTGGTTATTCAGATGGCAGTCTAGATCAGCACATACATGTATTAAATTATAAACAGAATACTTGAAATCGGCGTTTTACTTACCGTTTTTGGAACTGTTTTTTTTTTACATGTAGCTATTTTTGCTCGATAATGGGCCAATATCTGGTGTCACGTCATACCCAGTGGTCTTGAGAACGGGGATCCAGATTTCACAGTGTATAAACGTACAGTGAGCTAAACCGGAAGTTGGTGATCTGTACGCCGATGAAAAGTTAGTTGCTAACAGCAGAAAACGCAGTGACACAATTGTTCAATATTATCCTTTATTTTGAAACAGTATATACAAACAATTTATTTCCCCGAAAACATATAATGACATTATGTAAATATATATTGTCGGTAATGCCTAAAATTATGTTAGTAATTGTTTAAAGACATGATTACTTAACGTTCGCTTTTTGGAGTAAAAATGACAAGTTTGTAGCCGTCTATCTCATTGTAATGATGACTGCTGGTTTATTTTTGTGTTAAAATGGATCAATACATCACTTGGACCACCCAACGTGATTTCACCGTACGACTAGTTGCAAAATGTCAACAGTAGACTGTAAGATTTGTGGCTGATGAAAACGATTTGAACGATTTATTTAAAAAGTAATTATAACTTGATCTAATGTGTTAAGTCTAAATTTGAATACGAAAATGATAGGTTAATTGTAGTTGTTACTCTAAGTTTGACCATGTTGTAATTTTCATTAGAAATACGTCACTAAATATAAATATGCATTGTTTCTATGAGATAACATATTCGTTTTAATCTCCTTTAATATATTTTTGTCCGAGAATAGTTTTATAGCAAGTAAAAGTATGTTCATGTAAAATCGGCGTTGTTACAATGGGTTATCTCACATGTTAAGACGTTTGGAAATGAAATAAACGCACTGACTGATTTCGTACGATTTATGACATTTGGTATGTTTCTTCGATTACCATTGTAGCTACAAAGGTAACAATATTTTATATCAATAATGTTGTGTTGTAGAAACCTGTTCGAAATTCTAACTGATGCGTTAACTGTGACTTGAATAAAGAAAACCAGGAAACAGAGAATGTTTTTGGTTTCAGTTTAACTACAGCACATGTTCTTGTCCGTAAACGTCCATGAGTGCAAATATCAATTTTTTTTATCCGCTATAAAGTAATTCTTTAGCGTTGCTGTCCATTATTGATGTTTTATTGTTTTTTGTAATAACTAAAGCAGATTTTGGCACTCAAAAACAGTTTATTCACATAGTTTTAATAATAACAATAAATATCTTTAAAAAGATATTCGGCGAATGTGGTACAATGTAATATTGCAAATTAGGAATGTTAACTGAACTTCGTTTTTCAACATGTTCAACTGATAAATATATAACTTGATTGGCTTCATATACGACAATGCACATATTGGTCGCATGTCTGACTAGACTAATGCATGCACGTGCGACACAAAATACCCTCATATTAAAATATTGCACACTTAAATCATACTATACTCACAAGATTTTTTGTTGTTTTACGTAATAAAACATAAACATAATCTTCGTTTTCTCAAGTATTCTCTAATAAATGTAAACACAAATCAAGGGACAGTCAGCAAAATAGAAAATAATGCGTTATCAGTAATACAAAAGTACATACAAGTACATTCCTTTGTGAGAGTACGCATTTAAAAGTGGTATATCGAAACGAATGAAATGAATTCATCGTTGCAAAATGGTTGTATTGCTTAATGACATGAAAATAGTATCTGGAGGTAAAATACATTTTATCTCATGTAAATATTGAATGTTTTCGTTCCAATTGGGTCACTTTATTGCTCTTTGAAATCTTAATTAAACTTGAAATGGCTTCATTGATCATGTAAACTTTAAGACACAGGAGAGAACTAGTTTAAATACATTTTATATCATGTAAATACTGAGTATGTTTTCGTTCCAGTTGAGTCAATTTATTGCTCTTTCAAATCTTAATTAACCTTTAAATGGCTTTACTGATCACGTAAACTTTAAGAAACATGAGAGATGAATGGTTTAATTTATTAATTTTAAAACTGATAAATGTGTAACTTAGCTGGTTTTTCTCTTATTCTTCACTTATCCGCCACCGTACTGACTAGATCCAAACGGTACACAGTAAACTGTGTTCCGATGGAGTCGCGGTACTAACGATTTTTTTAATAACCATAATGGAAAGATAACACTTACAACTTTTAATAAACGATTATAAGGTGTAAGAATGCCTTAAACACACATTGCAATCAACAACAACAAAACAATTTGTTCATTACCTGCAAAACACCAAACCACACAACTGAGTCTATATGTTAAAATTGACCACTTGAACGACGGAGTCGCGGTAATCGGTAACAAGGGAAGCAATCCTTGCCAGTTTTGAAAAATAAATAGTGTATAGTATAGCCTTAATTACCGGAAAGGAACTAACTTATGTACAAAACCCACGGGGAAATACCCCTAATAATTTGGCACAGACGACAGAGTAAAAACAATATCTTATTAAATTCTGCTATGAATTCGGATACGACTCTTAGAAGAAATGCATTATACAAGCATGTTTAAGCAAAAAAGAATGTACTTTACAATATTCTATGCATTTTCAGATAGTTTCCATAATAAAAAGCCGAGACTAAAAAAACAGGTGGGTTTTGTTTACAACAAGTGTCCACTAGATGACGTTTACTGTTTGATATTATTTTATATCACCCTCTCAGCCATGTGTTATTTGTATATTATATACGTTACTTTACTAGAATGCGCTCCTTTGGTGTCTTTGGGGTTTTGCTGGGGACGTAATTGTACGCATGTTTTATAGACTATTATCATTTTGAAATGTTTCTTGCAATTTATTTTATTTTGAATAAGAAATACGTCTGGGGTCAAAATGACCCCATTACTGCACATGTAGTTTCTCAAAATGAGAGTGCTTGTATTTCAACATTAAACCACACGCAAATATAAAATTTAGCCGGGCCGGCTAGCTCAGTTGGTAGAGCGCTGGACTACAAATCCGAGGATCGCGGGTTCGATTCCCAGCACGGCTACATAACTTGTGTGGGGATTGGATCGGCCATTCTCCCCCTTTCTCTGATTCAAGTAGGGCAGTTGTCAGTTACTGGCATTACTATGTGCACTTAGTACTGGTAAACCAGCTTACCCAGGAAAAGTGTGAGTAGGTTAACTGACCGCCGTTATATGACTGAACTCTTGTTGAATACGGCGAAAAATCCAAACAAACAAACAAATATAAAATTTGCTAGTTTTGAGCTAAAAAAAAAGAAATAATTTCTAAAGTCATTTGTATAATACAACGTTTCCTTCAGTACTGTACTTCACATTTTATTAGTTGTTCTCATTTGTTTTTTGCCATGGATTTGTCCTTGCAGACGTAAATTCCTGTTTATATTGTGTGAGTTTATGATTGTAAAACCGTGTCCAGGCAATAACCATTATGTCTTGGTCTTTTAAAGCAGGTTTGCCATGACTAACGATGAAGAATCTCCTTTGATTATTGGGTCATTGTGTCAAGGTCAAACCGACATAAGTAAATAAAAAGTCACCAAATATGGAATAATTAAAAAACTATATCCGGGCAATAACTACGTAACCCTTAGACCTAGGTTCTTCAAATAGTAACTGGGTTGATTATGAGAAGTAAAGAATCTGCATCAATGCATTAATCAAACTGATGTAATGAATAGATAAAACACTAATAATTGTAACATTCTGTCGGGGCAGTAACTTTACAACACTTGGGTCTAGATTTGTCAATTTTGGTAAATACATTGGTCATGCCAGTTTTATTTAGAGGATTCCTATTGATTTTGGGGTCATATGTCAAGGACAAACTGACAAATAGTGCTAAAACCTGGTCTGGTCAATAGCTATAGAACCCTTATGTCTATAATCGTAAAATATGCGTGGCAGGTAGGTTGGTTAAAATTTTCAGTATTTATAGTTGGATCATAGGGTAAAAGGTAATTGTCAAACTTATAAATACGAGTAATCCCATACAAACTCGTATTAACTGCATTTTATTTACCATCCTTGCAATTTTGTACAGATTGCTGTAGACCTAATAGGTGGGGCATACCTGTTTTACCAATAGTTCTTGTTATTTTTTATATTGATGCAGTGGTTGCCATGGCAGCAAATAAGTAAATTTTCATTATCAAGCTTGTGTTATTTAAAACTGATTACTATAACATCTCTTCAATGGGAACATAAATTAATAATAATTAAGACATATAATATCAAATTACAACAGTAAGTCTTACTAGAGTCAATTTGACCCCAGTCTAATAGAAGGGTTTATTTTGTTTTTGTTTGAAATAGTTCTATAATAAGTAATAAATAGCTGTTTATTTTATCAGAAAGCATACTTTGTAACAAGAAAAAACGAAAATGAAGTATTAATTGGCACAAGTATTATTTTTGTAAAAACAAAATTATGAAAAAACGGTAAAAAAACACACTATTTTTTACCATTTTGAACACAGTTGCCATGGCAACAAGCTTCAAAGTTGCTCTTCCAAACTTCAGTTAGGAACGCCCAATATTGGTCAATTCATGAAAAATTAACATTAGGCATAGAAACCATTAATAATATGATAATTATACAAAAGTCTAATATGGAGTCAAATGGACCCCAAAAGTTCAAATACGTCGTTTTCACAAAGGAGCGGATGACGGTTAATATATGTGAGTGTATTTTAAACATCAACAATTTATATGTTTTTCTTGTCCCAATATTTAGGGCCCTACAAAATAATTCCTGAAGTTTTGTCCCAAAATTTGGGGAAATATTTAATACAATTTATTCTGCATCAATCTTTGTCGTATAATGGTGAATGCATTGCATTTATTTGAGATATCAATTGCTGACTAATTTGAAAACAAGCTATTAAAATATATAATATATAATTATACATAATTAGAAGGACTGTCTGTTAGTAGACTCATGTTTATCCAATCAATTATTGTGTTGCCGGGGATTTAATTCTAACCTAAACAATGTACGTAAACATCATTGTTATATAAATTTCTCAGCGAAATTTAAGAAATCAACAATGTACGAAAATAATTGCGGGAATGAATGAAAATTATTGTTTATCAGACGCGTATATTGATTTTTAAGTAATAGACCCTACCTTTATCTTGGAAGTTATTTATGCATAATACATACACATCTCGATGTCAATTAATCATTTATAGGCTAATAAAGTTAATGATTTGTTTCTCAGGCAGCGCCGCAACGAATTTTTATGGCCCGCCACGTATTTGATATAATCCCAAAAAATATTTATTTACTATTTTATGACGATCGCACCTGGGTTTTAAAGGAGCAGTTCAGAAATATGTTAATAAATATAACACTTTGTAGAAAGTGTTTCTAATGGGCATGTTGCCGGACAAAATACAAAAACAACGCATTTGAAATCCGTGAATTATTAACATTTTGGTAACTTGCTGTTGTCTAT
Organism: Congeria kusceri; assembly: GCA_027627225.1. Lineage (NCBI taxonomy): Eukaryota > Metazoa > Mollusca > Bivalvia > Myida > Dreissenidae > Congeria > Congeria kusceri. The sequence continues at coordinate 56,448,864 of CM051026.1, read as the reverse complement.
TTTCGGTATGCGATAACTGGTCATGTCTCAGGAGTAAACCAGTATATACATTATAGTATTTCATTCGTACCAAGCGCTTTTGAACAATGCCTTTCGTAAATAAGAAACATATTTCGGACGAATAAACATCATAAACGTTCATAAGAACTATTACTAAAATTACGATGTATTTAATAAGATCCCATGGACAGCGGCTTAAAATTAAACGAATCCGGATTTTAACATAGCGGAAGAAAATTAACCCGGTAGATATTTCGGTATTTCCAGTAACTTTCTTCCTGTCTGAAATACTGTGTAATTTTGAAAAAAATGTCATATTCGATTGGGAACCTTTATAAATATCATCTATTTGTTGATTTAAACTTTTGTTTCGTAGATGCGTTTGCTTGTATAATATTTAAGATTTAATTGCATATTTTATAAAGAAAATCTGTGTCAATATAAGTCCTATGGAAACAATCGAAAATGCCAGCTGCATTGACAAGTGTTGATTTTCCTTTCCAAACATTATTGGTGATTTAAGTTAAATTCTATAAATAAAGTATTTTAATGCTGATGGTGTATCAATTTGAAGGCACTTATGCTAATATGAACATTCGAATTGATTGCCTTTTTACATCAGCTTGCATAAATGACGGTTTGTGATTAATAAATCTATATTTAGAATATAATAAACAAGGAATGCTTATGTTGTTATTAAAACTTAAAATTGTCTTTAATCCGTACTTAATAAAAAAAATTTCTAGGCCATTACATAGTGCCAATAGAAAAGAGTAGGAGAAAAAAAAATACTTAAAAAACAACAACTCGCCCTCCATCCTGATTTTTGGAAAAAGTGCCTGAGAAACAATTCATTAATTTTTGTTTAGCCTTATACCGTGTATCCTAATGAAAAGCGATCTTCAGAGAACATTCAGCGCATTTGAAATAATGATGACATCCAGTTTAATAGCACACACTTAAAATGTCATAAGACTATGGCGATTTAAAATTATATTCGGTAGGAATATGATATATCAAGGGTTTCTGTGTATAATTGGTATTGCAAATCATGTATTAATGCTACGCAAATGAAGGAAAAGTAACACGAATAACATGTCGACGTATTCAAAGACTTATTTCACCACATTTTTTTATTAAAAGATATTTTGTGTAAGTTGACAGTGCTCCAGCAAGGCCTAAATGTTTTAGATATATTTTATCTGTTGTTCATCCGGGCGTACAGCAAAACAGAAAATTCTGCGTAATCAGTAAATCTTAAGTTACATACATCTGCGTGTAATGTAGCGTACGCATATAAAAGCGGAAACTTTAAAGGAATGAAATATATTCATCGTTTCAAACCGGCAGATTTATTGCTCAATCAAATGTATATTACATATAAAACTACTACAAAGTGCTAATAACAATTTATCTGATGCAAATGTAAAAAGAAAGTTTATGTATGTTGTCGTTCCAGATGAGTTTTATGTGTTATTCATTCGGGCGAAAATTCGATTTTGCCTTAGATACACCCTTGAAAATAATATTAATATTTAGACCTACTCTTAAAATTTAAGTCAGATAATTTTAGTAATTTTACACTGCTACTTACATAAATATATCATCATTAATATATGGATATTGACATTGAAATTGTATTTGAACAGTTTCCCAGCAAGCAAGCCCAATTGGGCCCAAAATGGGCTATACCTGGGCAAATATACCATATGATCCCCATGTAATATTTTTCTGCCAATATCGAGCCCACATCGGACCAAGCAATATGCCCACATGGGTTACCAGCAAGTATGCCCATATCGGTCCTAGTAAGTCATCCCATTTGGGCCGGGAAAGGGCTTCATCTGGTCTAATGTACCACATGGGTTGCATGTGAGACCCATTTGTGTGGTCTTGCCCATATCAGAACCAGTTGGGTCATAGGCAAGCAAGCCCATGTGGGTCCCTGAAAGAAAGCCCGAAATGGGCGCACTACAAGACAGCCCATATGGATCCTAGCAAGAAAGCCCATATAGGTCCCCAGGCAAGCAAGCCCATATGGGTCCCAGCAAGAAAGCCTATTTGGGTCCCAGAAAGAAAGCCTGAAATGGGCGCACTACAAGAAAGCCCATATGGATCCTAGCAAGAAAGCCCATATAGGTCCCCAGGCAAGCAAGCCCATATAGGTCCCAGCAACAGAGCCCTCGTGGGACTCCAAAGAATCTAGCACATATGTGCCCCAGCAAGAAGGCTCATATGGGTCCCCAACAAACAAGCCCATATGGGTCACAAAGAGCAAGCTCACATGGGTCCCCAGCAATCAAGCCCGTATGGATCCCATTCAAGCAACCCTATATGTGTCCCATCAAAAAAGCCCATTTGGGTCCCCAGCAATTAAGCACATATAGGTTCTGGCAAGCCAGCCCATGTGGGCCCGATATGGGATATGCCTGGGCTTATTAACTACATAGGCCACATGTAGGTCCCACATACATGCCATGCCCATATCAGTCTCAGATGGGTCCCAGGCCAACAAGCTCAAATGTGTCCCAGCAAGAAAGCCCACATGGGTTCACACAAGCAAATCCATATGAGTCCCATCAAGAAAGCTCATGTCGGTCCCTAAAAAGCAAGCCCATTTTGGTCTCAGCAAGACAGGTAATATGGGCCCCCAACAAGCAGGCCTAGGTGGGTCACCAACAGCAAGCCCTTATGGGCCCCAGCAAGGAAGTCCATATTGGCCCCCAACAAGCAGGTCTAGATGGGTCACAAATAGCAAGCCCATATGGGTCCCATCAAGATAGACCATTTGGGTTTCTGACTAGCAAGCGCATATTGGCCCCATATGGTCTGTGTGCATCTATGACCAGTCCTAATTGCCAAACTGGTACTTACAAAAAATATGAACGCGCGCAAAAGTGCCCTTTTTAGGAATAAGCACCCTGCCCTTTTTAAATTCTGGCTGGATAACTGGTTGATTAACATCTACATGAGAAGTTGATAGAAATGTGCAATTTTAATTAATTATTAACAGAACTCAACCGCAATTCAATTTCAAATTAACATGCACAGTCAGTTTATAAACATAAATTCCCTCTTTATTGAAATATACAAAAGCTCTCATTTTGTGCGAACTGTTATTCTCTTATTGAATTTGTCATTAATATTCCAATCTTGTTAAGAATTCGTCTGCTATATTGTTGGGATGTTGCACCTACTCATTTATGACTAGTGTAGTGGGAATTTATCGTAAAAGAGACGATGGAATGTTATGATTTATTCATTTGGGACTACTGGCGGGAAATTTTCACAACATTTGAATGGATATTCAGGAAGGTCAAACGTTGGGTTAAACAGCTACGCCGAAAAAAAGAACAACGAGAAAAGCAGTTTCATGTACGCCAGAGTCAAATGACCTATTGTCTACATTTCACACGACCCAGAGTTATCATCCTCTTATTTTCCACTCGCTTACCAAATAGCCTGAAATAAATTGGACATTGAATTGTTGACTTTGCTCCAAGATCTTATTAGCTCGACTTTTCGAAGAAAAGGCAAGCTCTTCTACTCGCCCTGGCATCGGCGTCGGCGTTGGCGTCGGCGTTGAAGTCGTCGTCGGCGTCTAAGCTTGGTTAAAGTTTTTCGGTAAGCTAGTCTCTCATTAATGGCTTGAGTGATTTGACTCAAACTTAAAACATGTATTTCCCACATTAAAATGAACCTATATTCCAAGTTTGGTAACTCTAGTTTGAAATTTGTCAAAATTATGTGTCTTTGTACTCTTAGAAATTTCACATAGAAGCTATTTGGACAGGTTAATGTTTTTCGATAAGCTAGTTTATCAGGAATGGATTGAGAGATTTCATGCAACCTTAAAACACACGTATTCCCTATATTAAAATGAACCCATAGGCCAAGTTCGATAACTGTTGTTTGAAATTTGTCAAAATTACGGGCCTTTTTACATTTATGAATTTTACATATAAGCTATTTAGATAGGTTAAAGCTTTTCGGTAAGCTAGTTTCTCAACTTTTCGTTTCCGCTCTCTAACTTGAGAACGGATTAAGCTATTGAAATAAAACTTCAAGCATATATACCTTATAGCGAGACCTTGCTTGGGATTGCATGGGGTGGGGTTAATTTCATGGTCACTGTTACTAAAAATAGGAAAACGATTTCCACTCAATAACTTGAGAATTTATTGAGATATTTTAATAAAACTTTATACATAGATACCTTATATCAATACCTCACATGGGATTGCATATAGGGTGGGTGGGGCAAGCGGCTAATTTTCCATTGTTATAGAAAGGAACCAGCGGTGGGTTATTCTAGAACAAATCATGGGCAGAGCCTAATGTTTTGCAAATAGTTCCGGAAATTCGAAGACATTATTCCGTAAAATGCACGTGCTTTAACGCGCGATAACAGAATTGTGACAAGCAACTTTTTTCTGCATTATGTTGCGCAATTAAGACACATGTTCACTGTATTTAAGCATGACATCACATTGATTCCTTGATTATTATCAGTGATACTGACGTCTTTGGGTTAATGTTTATCAATGAAGCTGACGTCATATTGCATTGTTATGATTTATTGACGTCATTGAATCGCACGCGTGAATGTACTTCGTGGAAAATCGGCGGCGTATTGATAAATATAGTTCTCTTTCATAACCTTTAAGAATATGGAAACACTATGTATAAGATCGTGTTAGAATCGAAATAATTGACGGGTTAGCGTTGGTTATTGCGGTATTAAACCAAAGTTTGGAGTTCCGATGCTTAGGAACTAAACCACGAGGGCGATAGCTTATGGTTTCTTGAATAAATTTGACTACTGCTTGAAATTCATGAAATTCAATTTTTGTACGCAAAAATAATAGATGTACATGTAAAGTAAATATTATGTACGAACAATTACATAACTATAATCAGTGAAGATAGAACATTTCTTAAATATGTGTCAATCACTTAAATCGCAACTAGGCATACATAATCTTATTTCAATCGCGCAACTAGTGATTACCTACAGTCGCAACTAGGTGTACAGTCAATAAGCAAAAAGTGACTGATTTCAACTGTAAATCACTAGGCTATTACAAATATAATCCGTTATCAATTAATGTTTTTAGTTTAATAAGTGTTTATAGTGTAGAGCAGCACACAGGTTTACACATTTACGCAAAATACACAGAAATATATGGAAATGAATTCATAATGTTTCGTTCTTTGCAACATACTTGCGGTGATCAACTACTAAATTATCAACGAAAACACAATTACCACACAATTCAAAAGACATTTGTGACAAATAGGACAATTAGTAACATAGAAGTTTAAATTATGTTAAACATGGCGACCTTTTTGTTTACATTTTGTACATTATGTATATTTGTATATGTACTACGTATTTTTACTTTATGAACACAGTCTTCAGTGTATGAACTCTGTGGGAATAATTGTTTATTGATTGTGTGATTTTGTGTGTAATGATTTTGAGGAGATTTAATTAATAAAGGAGTAATATTTTGACATCAAATTTCGAAATTGGAATCGTTCTCTCAAAAGGGAGAGCAATTATTTGTTAAACAAAACAAATTTAATTAGTGTTTGTTTACTGGAGAGTTAAAATGTTGAGGTACTTGATCCTAAAATACAGAATCGTTCAAGGCTCGGCAGCAATGTTGAACACAGTTTATTGACAGCCTGTCTCTGGCAAAAGGGGAAAACAGGGGAAATGTTCTAAAAATCCATGCAGGGAAAATGGGGCAATTGGACAGTTGTGAAAACAATCAGGGAAAATCGGGGAATTGGACAGTTGTGAAAAAAATCAGGGAAAATCATCAGTGAATTTGTTCAAAGAATGAAAGAAAAAAAATCAAAATTGAAAAAGTGAAATATATAGTGTTATAGAAAATAAGTAAACTGTTGAAAACTGTGAAAACAATATTCTTGTAGAATAATACTTACACGTAAGTAAAAACGGCTAGAAGACAATGGTGGTCTTATATTTGCTGACATTGTAACCACTTTGCACCAATGTACCAGAATTCTATGTCAGTCCATGTCAGGAAAAATCACACTTAGGCCAGATAAAAAATCAACGAATTATCATGAAATTTTAGCATAGGATATTAGTGGCCACTATATATAAGTCTTGAAATTTTACTATGCAACTGTTTATGCTACCTGAATCTGGGAGCATTTAGTCGCCGATTTGTCCGTCCGTCCGAAATCTAGTTTATCCGGGTGTCAAATGCTTTTTCCCGAAGATTTTATACATTATACTGTACGTCCGTATGTCATTCCGGTACTTCGTATCCGCGCGAGATCTCAGAAAGTTATAACTCAATTTCAATGAAAGATTATATGCAAAATCCATATAAGGCGTACGTGCTCATATTGGCAGGTCTTTTCGGTCTGATGACATTTCAGGAATGTACTGACTTTGATTATCAATATGACATTTTCATCTGAAAGTTTCATTTCAAGTCTGATGGGTTTTCACTTAGTAATTGCCGTTATATTATTCATTAGACTTTTAGTTTGTTTAGACTTTAACTTAACCATGAATAGAGGGATTGTTTTATATTTTAATGAAAAATGTTTGCTGCAATTTGATATTGTGTAGCGCTCATCAATCTGTTTCGTAGGTTAAACGTCAAGGTCAAACTTAGAGGTCAAATTTCAAAATTGTCACTGTGCCTGTTTATGCTTGAACTTGCCATGGCTTTTAAAACTACTTAGCACAAATGTTAACCTTAATAAAATGTCTTGAAGCGCACTTGAACCAGGTCCGTAGGTCAAAAATCAAGGTCGCACATAACAAAAAAAGGATTTGGCTTTTTTCTTGTCCGGACTATAACTTCGCCATGGATTGGGAGATTTTTAAATTTATTGGTACAAATGTTTCACTAAAAAGTCGATATGTCACGCGTAGGAACCAAGACGGAAAGTCAAAGATCAATGTCATTCTAACAGGTTAAAGGTCGTAATTGGCTTTTTGCTTGACCGAACTTTTCTTGGCCATGGATTGATGGACTCTAAAATTACTTTGCATATATGTTTGCACAATAAGCTTGTTGCGGGTCTGAATCAGTTCACAGGTTTAAGGTCAGTTCGACAATTGAAGGTCAAAGCTTCATCGGGGAGCATCCATCAATTCAACCGATTTTTTCAACACAAAATGTCAATATCTTTAAATGTGCGCATATTACTTGATGTGTAAATTAAAAAGGAATACTTATCGGACAATCGCAGTTGTCGGTCCTAACCTCTAAGTTGTCGATCATAACCTCTGAATTGTCGGACATAGCTCCTAAGTTTGTCCAAGCATCTAAGTTTTACGTCCTGTCCTCGACGTTGTCGGTTCTAAGCTTTGAGTTGTTTTGTTTTTATAGTCATAGACAGTACACGTTTTAAATTTATTAAAGAACGGCATTTTAATGAACATGTAGAGTAGTATCTTGTATATTTCAGAACTTTTCATCCAGTCCTACGGGGAACAATGACCGTCAGTTACAGATCCCGATAACGAACTGCAATTATCGTGATCGGAACATGCTTAATATTTACGATGATTGGCTACTTAAGAAGTAACAATCACCTTGGCTTGCCAGTTTCGAGTGTCACGAGTGAAAAAACACGCGAATCTTACATCAACAGACCTGTAGAGTGGCTACTCGGACAGATTAAGACTAAGAAAACCGTTGAGGAGGTCACCGACACTGTCGCCTCAAGTGCTAGCAGTGGTAAATTGTTCACTGGAAAACCGGCTCGAAAATTTGACGACAACGACATTCAGTTCAGAAATAACTCTATAATAACAACACAAACTGGCGAACCTGAGCAATGTATCAGTCTAAAAGACAAGGGAATAAAAGCGACATTTTGGACTTCTGATTAACATAATGGGACACGCATTGACTCTCCGTCCCTATTAACGTCATTGGGTCAAACGTCTGTTGTCGCAGGGTATAAAAGATGGAACACGCCATATCCGAGTGTATTCAAGCGTTCTGGATTTATAATCCCTGATAACATTTCAAGCGAAATTTTAAATTATAGAATAAACACACAGGCTGCTCATGATTTTATTGAGAAAATATTTAAGTTTAATGAAAACAACGGACTATTTAAGATGACAGACGCTTTCTATTGCTCATTTTACGCATCAATGTGTCAGATTTGGATGCCTTTGAATCAGAAGAAATCTATAATAATGATAGCTTGCCATAGGTATAACTTAGGCAGGTGTTCTGTCGAGAGTTGGACAAAGTTAAATGAGCAGCTTTCTGAACTAGTTGTTCAGAATTATGATACAGGGAGAGTAGACCATAAGCATATAATTGGTGGCGCCAGTCGTTACGACTATGAATACTTAAAACATTATACAGGATTGAAGGATTCGGTACGCCTGATCAGTAGTTTTGATGGATTTTACACGGGTGGATCCGAATATAAATCAACAGAACCAGAAATATTAGTAGCAGGCTATGATTTTCCACCGATATTGCATAATTTGACAGGAATTCCTACAATTGGCATACACGCAAACTATCGTCATTAGGAGGTAACAGACCTACTCAAACATTGAGCTATAATCTATATCCCCTACTCGGTGATGTCTTTCAAACTGACTGATTTTTATTCACTGAACATTCCGTTGTTCATGCCCAGTGCAAAATACTTAAGAAACCACAGAGGAATGGGACCAGATCGCACAAGCACCATCCCGCCTTATTGTGACAACGACCTTGACCTTTGGTGGAAGATGCCAAGCCACGCCTCAAGCCCGCACCCATACCATCCTAATCCTGAATTTGCTGAAGACGCTGAAGCGGAAATGTACTGGCTGCAATTCAGTGACTTTTATGATTGGCCACACATACAATACTTTGATGACGTTAGTGATTTAAATAGAAAATTATTGACGGCAGACTTTCTTGCTATTCATGAAGCGATGAAAACTCAAAATGAAATTCGAAAATATGACCTTCTCCAAAATAAAGATTAAATAGTTATGATTATTTATTGACTTGAGCGTTTTAAGTATTTTATCAGGTAGTTTTATTGAGCCTAACCAATGAAATACTAAAGCAAATTCTACAGCGAATCGAGATTGTTAAAATGGATGTAAGGATCATCGTTGAATGTTTTATTACATTGTACAGTTATTTGTTTGGTTTTGTAAATTGGTCCAGTTCCAATAAGATTGGGTATTTTCGGTTCACGAAATGTTGGTATTTGGAAAAATGGAAATAAGGAATTGAAATAATTATTTAGTATTTATTTAAACTCGTAGCTCATTTTTTTAACTCAGTGTTCTAATGGTTCCTATCTATAAACATTCAAGTCATGTCACCATGTTTTTAGCATACACAAGCACACAGTGCTCAAGGGTAAGCTATTCTGGCCAGTCACCGTCCGTTGTCGTCGTCAACAATTTACTTAAAACAAAATCTCCTCTGTTTCCTCTGGAAATTAAACATACTTGAGAATGTTCCTTTGGTGCCCCTCTACCAAAATCCTTGAAATTATTAAGATTTGTCAAAAACATGGCCGCCAGGGGGATGGGGGCGGGACCTTTTTCTATTTGATTAACTTGAAAACTTTAAGAATTTTCTTGTCAGAAACCACTGGTTTGATTTCACAAAAATGCTCTTTGGATGGTCATCTACCAATATAATTCACAATATTTTGATTCGTTAAAAAAGCATGGCTCCCATGGAGTCGGTGCCTGTTTCCTTATGTGTCTATATTGAAAACTTAAACATTCTTGTTGTCAGTAATCACTGGTTGGATTTCGAAATAATTTCACACAAATGTTTGATGGGGGACCTTCTAACAAAACACTTCAAATTATTCTGATACGTTGAAACATGGTCGCCACGGGGCGGGGCCTTTTTCCTTAAATGGCTTTGTTTAAAACATATAAAAATCTTCAGAGAAACAACTAGTTGGATTTTATAATAATTTCACACAAATGTTCGCTGGGTGACCTTCTACCAAAATAGTTTTAATTATTTGACTGGCTGAAAACATGGACGCCAGGGGGGGGGGGGGCGGGGCCTTTTTTCTTATATATTGAAAACCTATAAAAACTTCGTGTCAGTAACCACTAGTTGGATTTGGAAATAATTGCACACAAATGTTCCTTGGGTGACCCTCTACCAAAGTACTTCAAATTATTTTTATACGTTAAAAACCAAGGGAAGGGGCCTTTTTCCTTATATGGCTTTATTGAAAACTTAAAAATCTTCTTGTCAGAAACCACTGGTTGGATATCAAAATAATTTCACACAAATATTCATTGAGTGACCCTCTACCAAAACGCTTCAAATTATTTTGATACGTTAAAAATATGGCCAGCAGGCGGGCGAGGCCTTTCTCTTTATATGGCTATAGTGAAAATTTTAAAAATCTTCTTGTCCGAAACCACTGCTTGGATTTCAAAATAATTTCACAGATATGTTTCTTGTGTGATCCTCTACCAAAATACTTCAAATTATTTTGATATGCTAAATCACGTGGCTTAAAGAGGTGGTGTGTCTTTTTCGTTAAATGGCTATATTGACAACTTTGAAAATCCACTGGTTTTATTTCGAATTGATATCACATAATTGTTCCTTTGGTGACGCTCTACCAAATTCTTTCAATTTATTAAGATTTAAAAAACAACAACAAAATCATGGTTGCTAGGGGAGTAGTTATCTTTATATGGCTTTAATGAAAACCTTGTAAATATTATATAACCACTAGCAGGCTTTTGAAATCAATTATCTACCAAATTCCTTCAAAGTTTTTCGATAGGCTAAAAACATGGCTTTCATTGACGTCAGTTGTCAACTTTTACTTCACGTCTGAACATGCTTTAAAAGTGTTACAAACCATTATGATTCATAAAACTCAGATGAGCGACCCAATGCCACGTTTGCCTTCTTGTTTTATCATAACTTTACATTGGTTATGTGTTTTTGTCACTGCGAAATTTGGATTGTTTCACCCAAATTGGTAGTGTGCTATTGTAATACAGCTTCGATTCACTCTTTTTATTTTGCTGTATTATGATTCGTTATTTAATACTCATGTTTTCAAATGGGTTTAGATACAAATGTGTGTTTTTACATTAAGTTTGGGTCATTGGAATGACCAATGTCGGTAAAATATTTGACAGCTGAAATGTGCTCAATGTACATTGTGGTTTCTTTATTTTGGTTTGTTAAATACTGTTAATGACAAAATGTTGATAGTGTTTACATATGTATGCCTCCCCGCCATCAAAGATGACGGTGTATATCGGTTTGCTAATGTCGGTCCGTCTGTGGGTCGTCTGTCTGTCGGTCGGTCGGTTTTGTTAGACCGCTTTCGTTTCCGCTCTCTAAGTTCGTTTTCATCTGATCTTCAACAAACTTCATGAAAATATTTATGAAAATAATATAATAATAATAACATAAGCAACATTGGTAGCTGGCATACTTGCCAACGCACATGGTGTTTTATTGATTAATGTTTTACGTTTTATGGTGAAGTCTAAGTATAGGTTGGTTAATCTGAAGGTGACCTACAGTCGTTTGGATTAAAGACCCAGTCGATTGTATCATGAATGAGGCGACGGTACTGTTCCTGGTGATTCAGCATGTCGCACAACTGGCACAGCGCCCTCTGGTATGTGACCTTGACCGGAAGTGATTCAAACTGGGCCTTTATTTCAATGAGAGAAGCATACTTGCCTACAGAGTGAGAAATATCAGACAAATATTTCCCAAGGGCATCGACCGATTCAAATGAATCCGTGCTGATAACAGCTCCTTTAGAAAATCTCTCTGCCGCTTCACCTACACTTCCACCCCTTGTAATTGTTAACACATCGTAGTTGAGGTTTTCGAAGAATTTCTCCGTGAGTTAGGCTTGGCAAAGAGAGTTCTCGTTGGCGAGATAAAATCTGTAGGTCGTGTTTAGGACATTAAAACAGTTATCATGGAAATAGCGCTCTCCGCAGCTCCATTTCTCGCCGCAAGCGCCAAAGTGATCAACTGATATGTATTTTCGCAAACGTTTTGCATATTCCTCGCGTTTGGCCGGATTGCGGCAGTTTGAACTGACAAGTGCATCTTTAGTTTTTCTAAGAGCAACTTCAGTATAATTCCTGGCTTGTTTATGTGATTTTCTGACGATTTCTCCGTATGGAAGATAAATGTCTTTCTTGTTCCTGTCATAAGTCATTGACCAGTTGAACCCGTGTCTCCATATCGGGTCTGTTCGCCAAATTGTTCCATCCAGGTCATAATGTACTGGACTTTCACTGGAATGGAATATCCATATTTGACTTTGAGTTCGTTTTAGCGGCTGCTTCAAAGTATTGCGACCAATGTTGCGACCTGTGATTATCACTGCATCACTTTTTGCAAAATCGGACATGTTCCATGAAATCAAACAGTTGCTGTACGTTCATGAAGTACGGTCGGTTTTTAAAGTTTCTGTGTGACTCGTAAGCAGCCAAGGTTCCGATGGGTGTAATACAAGGTATGTCCGGCTCTGAAAATAAATGCATGATTTCATTTAACATTGTGTTCTTTCTTATTTTAAACTAAATTGGTCAATTGATAGCATTCTTTGTGATTTTTTAAGTGGATTAGATAATGAAAACACTTATCAGCACCAATACATAGAAACTTTGACTTGTTTAAAAACATTGTAAAACTAGCCATATTACACAGTTTCAAATGTAAACAAGAGTTGTTTGTAAGATAGTTATGCATCCCTCTAGCTTAATAACTATCTTGAAATAAAATATCAAATTTTTGTGAAAATTTTAAGTTTGCAATATGAAGAGTTATAGCTTAAAACACAACTGTCGAGTAAGTATCGTTTAATATTACCATTTTCATTTATACAGATTTTTCTACTTTAAGATCGTATATTTCACCTTGAATTACCGTAACTTTTCAACATGTAGGCCTAAAAATAATAGTTGTGTTTCTAGTGGCAATACCAAAAAATGAAGGGTCGATAGGTTGAATTGTTTGTAATGCTTTTTTTTCATTATTTAATTGTACAATACTTTGGTTAGCGTAAGTTATATACTCTTGAAAACAAACTGTGTCGGCATGAAACATGTAGGGTCTATTTGGGCCACCAGAGACATAATATTTGTATCAGTTGGCCTTACACGACTCTGTGGCACAGCTGACGATGGTAGCGGCGATGTCGTCGTAAAGTACATCATAGCCTTGATCATCAAAGGGACATCTTCATAAACCCATATTGTATATAAGGTAGTTAGTATGATGATTAAACCTGAAACCGATGGTACATTGCTTGAGAATATATTTGATTAACACTAACCTGTATGTAAGAAACCAATTTAACTTTAATACCACGAATAACACAAATTCATCACAGTGATCTCTAAATGACTTACGATACAAATATCACGTGACCTTGTTGGCTTTAAAAATACAAACTACTTTATATTATCCAAAAGTGAAAAATAGTGTTTATAAGTTTTATTGATTAATTAATTTAAGAAATAGATATCTAAAGAAAACAGATTAGTGTTTAAGATTAAAATATGCAGATTGTTCTTCAAGCTGCTTTTGACTTCTACTTTCTGTAGTTTCAATACACTAGTGATATAATTATTAACTTTTATATAAACGGACATAACGCTAGTGTTAGAAACACTTTATTTTAATTGAATACACTTACATATATTAAAACAAAACAAATGATTATTATTAAATATTAATAAATCTTTTGGTTCAACAACTTGTGGCGGCTGTGGTTAAAGCAGAACAGCAGGGGAGACTACTGTAATGAGGAATGAGTTGCCAAAAGCAGCCTAACCAACTACAATTCGCTTTTTCGTACTTTAAGACACAATATGTGAACTAAATTGTCATAGAACAATGAAATAGCATTACGTATTTTGGCGGATAAGTAGTAATAGGCCATAAACATAGGATTAATACAACACCATTAACCTCAGCAGACGAGAAACCCGTATTATGATTATGGTCCTTTTGTATGCAAGTGCCGAATTGCCTATACAACAAAGTGCTATTCACACAAAATAACTGAAACTATATACTTAATAACAAGAGCATCGCCTACGGGTGCTGTATGTTCGACTTTCTTGTATTTGATAGTATACAGTTAAATATATATATATAGTTATCCCACCTTGTCTACAGAATGGGTTCATAACTGAGATCAAGTATTTTGAGTTTTAAGTAAATACCGAATGCTACATGTGCCTTCCCATAGCAGTGTTCCATCCCGCACATGTGCCTTCCCATAGCAGTGTTCCATCCCGCACATGTGCCTTCCCATAGCAGTGTTTCATCCCGCACATGTGCCTTCCCATAGCAGTGTTGTGTATTTGCGCCCGCACATGTGCCTTCCCATAGCAGTCTTGTGTATTTGCGCACGCACATGTGCCTTCCCATAGCAGTATTGTGTATTTGCGCCCGCACATGTGCCTTCCCATAGCAGTCTTGTGTATTTGCGCCCGAACATGTGCCTTCCCATAGCAGTCTTGTGTATTTGCGCCCGCACATGTGCCATCCCATAGCAGTCTTGTGTGTTTGCGCCCGCACATGTTCCTTCCCATAGCAGTGTTCCATCCCGCGCATGTGCCTTCCCATGGCAGTCTTGTGTATTTTCGCCCGCACATGTGCCTTCCCATAGCAGTCTTGTGTGTTTGCGCCAGAACATATTCCTTCCTATAGCAGTATTTTGTATTTGCGCCATCACATGTGCCTTCCCATAGCAGTCTTGTGCATTTGCGCCCGCACATGTGCCTTCCCATAGCAGTCTTGTGTATTTGCGCCCGAACATGTGCCTTCCCATAGCAGTCTTGTGTATTTGCGCCCGCACATGTGCCTTCCCATAGCAGTCTTGTGTATTTGCGCCCGAACATGTGCCTTCCCATAGCAGTCTTGTGTATTTGCGCCCGCATAAGTGCCTTTCCATACCAGTCTTGTGTATTTGCGCTCGCACATGTTCCTTCCCATAGCAGTGTTCCATCCCGCACATGTGCCTTCCCATGGCAGTCTTGTGTATTTGCGCCCGCACATGTGCCTTCCCATAGCAGTCTTGTGTATTTGCGCACGAACATGTGCCTTCCTAAAGCAGTCTTTTGTATTTGCGCCCGCACATGTGCCTACCCATAGTAGTCTTTTGTATTTGCGCCCGCACATGTGCCGTCCCATATCAGTCTTGTGTATTTGCGCCCGAACATTTGCCTTCCCATAGCAGTCTTGTGTATTTGCGCCCGCACATGTGCCTTCCCATACCAGTCTTGTGTATTTGCGCCCGCACATGTGCCTTCCCATAGCAGTGTTCCATCATGCACATGTGCCTTCCCATGGCAGTATTCCATCCCGCACATGTGCCTTCCCATGGCAATTTTCCATCCCGCACATGTGCCTTCCCATAGCAGTGTTCCATCCCGCACATGTGCCTTCCCATAGCAGTCTTTCATCCCGCACATGTGCCTTCCCATAGCAGTGTTCCATCCCGAACATGTGCCTTCGCATAGCAGTCTTCAATCCCGCACATATGCCTTCCCATAGCAGTGTTCCATCCCGCACATGTGCCTTCCCATAGCAGTCTTCCATCCCGCACATGTGCCTTCCCATGGCAGTCTTCCATCCCGCACATGTGCCTTCCCATGGCAGTCTTCCATCCCTCACATGTGCCTTCCCATGGCATTCTTCCATCCAGAACATGTGCCTTCCCATATCAGTCTTCCATTCCGAACATGTGCCTTCCCATAGCAGTGTTCCATCCCGCACATGTGCCTTCCCATAGCAGTGTTCCATCCCGCACATGTGCCTTCCCATAACAGTCCTCCATCCCGCACATGTGCCTACCCATATCAGTCTTCCATCCCGCACATGTGCCTTCCCATGGCAGTGTTCCATCCCGCACATGTGCCTTCCCATGGCAGTCTTCCATCCCGAACATGTGCCTTCCCATAACAGTCTTCCATCCCGCACATGTGCCTTCCCATAGCAGTCTTCCATCCTGAACATGTGCCTTCCCATAGCAGTCTTCCATTTTGAAGACCTTGACAATAAGTGAAACATCTCACGTCTATTAAAGGGATAATTTTGACTTTTTATTTTCCTCTTTCCTTTTTACTTTTGTATCTCATTTTCTTTTTATATCTAGCATCATCTTAAAACTAAAAATTGAAACGATTTTTTTCTAGAAACATTTTATTACGCAAAATATATAAATGAATGAAGTATAATCACTGATATTTGTGTATTAATATTGTGCATATGCATAACTTGTACTTCTGTATGTTAACATTGTGTATTGGAGATGTATGTTGTACAAAGGAATAAAAAAATAATAAAGCTGTTTGTCAAACAATGAAACAACAAAACGAAGATCTTAATATTTAAAAAGTCTTAAGACAGCTTGACAATTGGAGCAAGAAATATCAACAAAATACATAGCCTGAAGCTACAAAATACATAGCCTGAAGCTACAAAATACATAGCTTGAATCTACAAAATACATAGCCTGAAGCTGTTAATAGAATGATAAAAGAAAAGTGACAAGATATTGATCTTCGGGAAAATTTGATAATTATAGTAAACAATGCAATTTGAATAATTTGGTTATTCAAAAATAACTTTAGAAAATTACAATTGTGCATTTTTGTGTAGCAAAAATGTGCAGCATAAAATAAACATAAAAACGGCCAAACAAACACGACCCTAATAATTAATTTATTTTTACCTCATAATGCGTACACTATTTTCCCATTATATATACCTTGTTTTAACCGTTATTATATGCCCGATTAAATACCTTGATTTTAGATTGTTTTAGAAAATGGTCCATGGGGCCCTTTTCGATGACATAGTCCCTTTAAAGTGGCCTGTTCACAGATTGACGAATTGACAATTTTTGAACATTTTGTCACCGATTCCCACGTTCGCTCAGATACGCTGTGTTTCTTTGTCAGACCGTGGGAGATCAGGCTAGTTAAATAATTAAATGAATAATTAAAGAGACATTTAATTGGTTCCGCGTCCAAGTCTGAACGGAAATTTAAACCAATGAAACGACGCGTTATTAAAACAGTTAAAGTACGGATGTTCGCTTTTGTCATATGTACCGTTATTGTGCACGTGGTCTATGAAGTCAGTAGAACATGTGCAGTGGACCGATAAGATAGACGTTAAATAATTGGACTGCAGGTGGCTCATCAATATTCATGAAAACGAACTTTTTACAGCAAATTCGCCCACTACATATTATGTAGTGGTAACGGAATATATACCGTGGGTGTCAACGATGCTTATACATATATAGCCATATTTTACATGTATAGTGTCGTAAGGTAAAATAGTGCAGATGAATAGGGCGCTGCAAATACCTTCATGATGTTCGTTTAATATTGAATATTGCGCAGTCTGCAATATTGTTAAACTTGACGCAAGCTGGCATGTAATCAATACTGGCTGAAAGGCTTTTATAATGCGTGTTTCTATACCAGCAGCAGAAACATTATATCAGTTTAAAGGACAGTATTTGGTTTTCAATAATCTTTAAACGAAACTGAAATAGAGATTTATTGTAAATTAATTACTGCAAGTGAATATGATGTTTTTGTGAATACTCTATTAGGTTTTCATATTGATCAGCTTAGTTTTAGCATACATTTGAACATCGTTATTTCGAACTCTGTTAATTCGAAGTCAGCGTTATTTCCAAGTATTTTTCTGGTCTCAATTTTATTTGTTCTTTGTTGAACTAAAATAAACTCATTTAATTCGAACTTTTTTAATTTTAATTATCAGTATTTCGAAGTCTAAGTCAGACTTTACCAGAACTGCTTGTGTTAAACTCCACAATCAAATATAAAAAATCATAACGCTACAAGTAGAGATCTGTGTTACTCGGCCGTGGATACCCACTGTTCTTCAGACAGTCTCCGAAATTCTCGCCAAGGTTTCTATGATGACAGCTTCACTGGTTTTATGTTTGAGGGTTTTAGAAAGCTACACAATAATGTAACGGCTAGGTCACGATGTATGAAATCTGCAACAAGCTCTAGGCCTAGACCAGAGTGTAGAAAATCTAATAAGAACTTTGGAGTTCCAGTGGAAAGAATGTCTCAGTTGTCAGAGTGTATAAAATCTCCCTCTAGGTCAGAGTGTAGAAAATCTTCATCTTGGTCAGAGTGTGATAATGAAATTCAACGCCCATGGACAAGTTTATTTATGCGCTACATAGAATCTGACCTTGAAAAGATGGGCGTGCAAAGGCCTACATAAAGTTGTGAAATGGTTAAGACTGTACGTAAGTCAAAAACTGGAATTTGTTATGAAAGGTCAGAAAGTAGTAAATGTGTTCAAAGAAATTGTCTAGATCCAATTCTACTCTTTGACAGGTAGGAATGAACTCGATTTTAAATAGTATGCATATTTGTAAAAATATTTATGCACATTATTGTTTAGGGGCTATATTCCAGAAACATCTTAAAATTTTATCTTAAAATATTTTCACTTAATTTCCAATTTTTGTTAGGTAATACTTTTAAAACTACATATCAATTAATGATTCCAATTACAGATAAGTCAATAATAATATATATTAAGCCAGGTGCGTAGCAGCAGGGGCCGCGACCGCGGCTCCAATAGTTTGGGGAGCATACAAATAATATTTTCGAAAATCATCATGAACAAGATTTTTCACTGGTCAGCGACTGTTAAGAAAATCGGCCAACGATTGCAGTTAGCTTTGGGCCGCGGCTTCATAAGACATGGTGGCGTTCCTGATCAATGAACCAGTACACAAACGATCAGGAAGCTTTCGATAGTCGACACATAATTGCTTTAATTCTATTTGAAACACAAGGTAAGATACCACAGTTATGCATTGGGTTTTGTCGGATGACTGCTCAGTAACTCTAATTGAAACACGCGGTAATTAGGGAAATACCACAGTTATGCTTTGAACCTATAGATGGCTTCCCATTATTATTAAAAACAATAAGGCGTGAAAAATGCGTGAAAACTTTATTCATACTTTTCTTGAATGGTCTTGCCCAAAAACTTTTAAACAAATTCTTTATTATTAAAACGTGTAATTGAATTCACTGGATTATTTATCGACATTAACATGCTGCTATTTTACTGTTTCTTTTTCATATCCAAATTTAGTTTATTAAAATGGATGTTCCAAACCAACCCTGAAATTTTCAATTTCCTAAACGATCAGTTGGCATCAAAAACAGAGCAGAGATCATTTTAATGTTCAGTGGTTTGATACCTATCCTTGTTACATGGCTATTAGATAAGGGATGATTTTTTAAAATGTTGTTACATGCTAGGCATATAAGATATCTCAATAAATACCTTTTTTGAACTCTGTGTCTTTATTCCATTTAACAATTTATCTGATCTTGAAATAATGTCATAAATTATCAAAATATGTCTTAAATCACCTGTTTCAGCAGAAAACAAACACAGGAAAAATGGTTTATTACATCAGCATTTTATTTTTTAACTTCTCATCGGGTGGGGAAAACCCTCCCGCACCCTCCCCGTCCACGGAGCCAATGTCCGTGAGCTCCCTACGCGCCTGTAAGCTGATAAATAGTGTACATTTAGCAGAAAATTTGTGTAAACATGGAATAAAATGCTTAAGAAGATTGATGGTTGAAAGGCCAAAGATAAGATTTCACTTAAGATTTTAGCTGGAATAAGACCATTGGGCTCGTATTCCAGAAACATCTGAAGTGCATCTTAAAATATTTGAAAATTTCATACTGTAATGTATCATTTTGTGATTCTTATAATGTTTATTTGAACAAGCATTATTACTATAGGTGATGATGAATAAACTGTAATAACAATGCACTGTACAAAATAAATAATGAGTTAAACAAAATGTTGATTTTAAGGTTAAGAATAAGATATTACTTAAGATGTTTCCGGAATAACACCCCGTGGTTATTTGCTTAATTGTGTTTACAATATGTAAATGTGCTAAATGGGACTACTTTTATAGCATGACATAGTGTTCCATAGTAAGCGCTTCAAATGAGCACATCTTGCCACCAACATGACCTTTAGTTTGCATTTTCAGATATGATATATATTTTTTTTTTTCCAGTTTATACAAAAAGTTGCTATGTTCAGTTTGTAGACGTGTTTGTGTGTTAATTATTTTAGAAATTTCAGAAAAGTGAGCTTGTACTATGTTTATATTGAATGCATTTTTTTATGAAAATTATTATTTCACTTTTCAGAAAAATATGCGGCTGCCATATTGCACATTTAAGAACTGATATGACCAACTTAATGGTACAAGCTGAGCATCATATCTCTCTCTGCAATTTCAGTACACACAGCCCCAAAGTCACTGTCAGGGTCAGGGTTACCGCTATGACCCCTCATTGCCTCTGGAGGGAAACACAGTGGGGCTGATGGATTCATCGGTTACCTATGTGGGGACGCAGCCACAGGCAACATGGAGCGTAAGTTTTAATTATGTTGTCTCAAAATGGCTTCAAGTCGTATCCAATGTTCCACATAGCCAACATTTAATATATTCACAGTTCAACATAATATCCAAAGTTCAATGTAACGAAAGTTCTGCATAATATCCAAAGTTCAACATTTCTAAAGTTCGATGTAATATCCAAAGTTCATAATATCCAAATTTCAACTTAATATCCAAAGTTCAACATCATATCCAAAGTTCAGCATCGTATTCAATGTTCAACATCATATCCAAAGTTCAACATCATATCCAAAGTTCAGCATAATATTCAAAGTTCAACATTAATCCAAAGTTCAGCATATCCAAAGTTCAACATAATATCAAAAGTTCAACAAATCCAAAGTTTGACATAACATAATCTAAAGTTCAACATATCCAAAGTTCAACATCATATCCAAAGTTCAGCATAATATCCAAAGTTCAACATTAATCCAAAGTTCAACATATCCAACGTTCAACATAACATCAAAAGTTCAACAAATCCAAAGTTTGACATAACATAATCTAAAGTTCAACACATCCAAAGATCAACATCATATCCAAAGTTCAACATAATATCCAAAGTTCAGCATAATATCCAAAGTTCAACAAACCCAAAGTTTGACATAACATGATCTAAAATTCAACATATCCAAAGTTCAAAATCATATCCAAAGTTCATCATATCCAAATTTCAACAAAATATCCAAAGTTCAACATTAATCCAAAGTTCAACATATCCAAAGTTCAACATCATATCCAAAGTTCAGCATAATATCCAAAGTTCAACAAATCCAAAGTTTGACATAGCATAATCTAGAATTCAACATATCCAAAGTTCAAAATCATATACAAAGTTCATCATATCCAAATTTCAACAAAATATCCAAAGTTCAACATCAATCCAAAGTTCAGCATATCGAAGTTCAACATTATCCCAAGTTCTACATTATCCAAAGTTCAACAAATCCAAAGTTTGAAATATTACAGATTGGCACATTGGAAATGAGGCTTTTAAGATCGCTCTGTATGATTGTCATTTGTTACTATGGACTACATTGTCTTTGTGCAGATTATTTTATTGTTTTGTAACAATTATATATGACGATTAGTTGACCCCCAAATCAACATAATCTGCTTTATGTGTTCATTCACTTTCTTTTTCTATCCGGATATTACATACGAATAACCGGATACCAATTTTGGTAGCCGTTGACATCCTTATTTAACGAACTTGATGCTGGTCGGACCAAAAAGAAAATATTATTTGTTTCCCCTCCAGTTACCTACCATAAAAATCATCTCTACCAAAATATTTTATTGAACAAAGCAAAAAGTATTTTATTTTTCTTGCATCAATAATTTCGAGTATGAATCTGTAAGACTTTGTCAAGTATAAATTTTCCTTTCAGCGGACTAATTTTAAACTATATTTAAATGGACTGACTTAATTGGCAGTTTTTTTTCACTTGTCAAAATGATGTGTTATAATAGCCCTCAATGAGCAAGTGATTGAGTCGCGGGAGGGGAAACAAACAATATTTTATTTTAGCCTCGGTTGTATCAAAATAGTAACACTATGTATTATAGCTTGCGTAACGCTGTTCATCGGTATTTTGGAAAGTATGCGTATTACTTAGGCGTAAACAAAATATGTTTTCTTCAGGTTACATGCCCAAAAATATCGGGTAGGTAGGTAAGGATTTATTTTTCATTTGTTTTGTTTTTATTTGGAAAATGTTCAACTTTAAGATTCTAAAACTAAATGAATATTTAAAACATATTGGTAATATCCTTATAAATTGTTTAGAATTGGATCAAAACAAAACACTTATTTATCCAAAAAACATTTAATTTTTGATAAAAGGTAAATAAAACAAAAAAATATCTGAGAAACTCAATAAAGTGTTCTAGGGTCGGGGCATTTTTTAGGGTAAGTCGGGTAACCTGAAACAAACATAATTTGTTTAAACCTTAAATGACGTTAATAATTTACTGCTATGATTAAAGTCAGAATAACCGAATTGTTAGCGCGTCGGATTTTTCATTCCGGTGGTCATAGGTTCGTGTCCAGGCAAAGGCAAATCGTTTATACGTGTTTGTTTCATTTCTTCATATTATATATGTTTTTATTTGTCGTGTAGATTTCGTTTATGACATTAATTGACATTTTTCAAAAATACGAAAGTCTGTGAACGAGTCCGTTTAAACAGTTATCTAATGATTCAAGTCAGTCTTCTGCCAGTCGCCGAACGGTTAATATCGTGGAGAAATACCAGGTGAATACATTAATATATAATTATTGAACGAGTAGGGATTTTGGGTGTTGAGAGACGTTTCGGCCCCTCATGATTGCTGCTGCTTGTTTAGCACATGATTGCAGGGTTGGCGTCTGGTGTTGCCCCAGTCATTATCTTGTTCGAATTATACTTAAGGTTTCATAATCGACAGCTCTCGTGCTAGACAGAACAACATAGTATTAAGTTACATTGTACCAACCCATACCAATAGTAGCTTCATTATAAGTATACAGTTCGAGCAGGGCTTATCATTGTTTTGCGTTATTATTTCATGTTTGGATAGTAATTTTATGATGAATTAATACTACTACTACTACTACTAATAATAATAATAGTATTATTATTATTATTATTAGTGTTGTTGTAGTTTTTTTCATGATTCATGTATTGTGTTATAATTTGCAGTTATGAAAGGGCAACAACTACTTTTAAGATGCTTGTTTTATTCTTATTTCTTTCAAGGCAAGGTAACATTAACATTAACGGCTACATACTAAATTCCACGTGTTGTATGGCGGTTATATGTAACTAGCACAAAATAGGGTTGACGTACTGTAATATCTCAATTAAGTATTGATTAGTTAACGTAATGAAGAAAAACAAACTATAATCATGCATGCCAAATAATAAATACAATTTATCAGGAAAATTTCTGAATGTCGCGTTGTTTTGAAAAACAACGAATTCCCGTTGCTGATACAATTAATGGTCTGCAATACACTTTCTAAAACTACTTTGTGTACCTCACTCGAACATTATATTTAGTTTTATCACGACGCGAGGAATGTTTTCTATAGGCTAAAAAGGGTATCTACTATAATTAATGGCAAACACGTTCGGGTGGATTCTCATGATTTGAATATGCTTTGAAATGCCGTTGTATTCCATGTAGCCTAAATAAAATACCCATGTAATGTTTATAATTATTTATCTAATATTTAAATTAAGTATACACTGCAACTATTGCATGAACATATTAATGAACAATGCCTAATAGGCATGATGTGCCAAGTGATCGTATTTTCAATTGTCTATTTCTGGAATAGCCTTAATTGCCTTACGTTAGAGGGAAGCCTTTCGTTAAACTGGAGTCGTCGTTTTTCTTAACCAATATGTACTATGGGCCATATTTCTGGTATAGACTTAATTGCCTTACGTTAGAGGGAAGCCTTTCGTTAAACTGGAGTCGTCGTTTTTCTTAACCAATATGTACTATGGGCCATATTTCTGGTATAGCCTTAATTGCCTTACGTTAGAGGGAAGCCTTTCGTTAAACTGGAGTCGTCGTTTTTCTTAACCAATATGTACTATGGGCCATATTTCTGGTATAGCCTTAATTGCCTTACGTTAGAGGGAAGCCTTTCGTTAAACTGGAGTCGGTCGTTTTTCTTAACCAATATGTACTATGGGCCATATTTCTGGTATAGCCTTAATTGCCTTACGTTAGAGGGAAGCCTTTCGTTAAACTGGAGTCGTCGTTATCTTAACCAATATGTACTATGGGCCATATTTCTGGTATGGCCTTAATTGCCTTACGTTAGATGGAAGCCTTTCGTTAAAAAATTGGAGTCGTCGTTTTTCTTAACCAATATGTACTATGGGCCATATTTCTGGTATAGCCTTAATAGCCTTACGTTAGAGGAGGCCTTTCGTTAAACTGGAGGTCGTTTTTCTTAACCAATATGTACTATGGGCCATATTTCTGGTATAGCCTTAATTGCCTTACGTTAGAGGGAAGCCTTTCGTTAAACTGGAGTCGTCGTTTTTCTTAACCAATATGTACTATGGGCCATATTTCTGGTATAGCCTTAATTGCCTTACGATAGAGGGATGTCTTTCGTTAAACTGGAGTCGTCGTTTTTCTTAACCAATATGTACTATGGGCCATATTTCTGGTATAGCCTTAATTGCCCTACGTTAGAGGGAAGCCTTTCGTTAAACTGGAGTCGGTCGTTTTTCTTAACCAATATGTACTATGGGCCATATTTCTGATATAGCCTTAATTGCCTTACGTTAGAGGGAAGCCTTTCGTTAAAATGGAGTCGTCGTTTTTCTTAACCAATATGTACTATGGGCCATATTTCTGGTATAGCCTTAATTGCCTTACGTTAGAGGGAAGCCTTTCGTTAAACTGGAGTCGGTCGTTTTTCTTAACCAATATGTACTATGTGCCATATTTCTGGTATAGCCTTAATTGCCTTACGTTAGAGGGAAGCCTTTCGTTAAACTGGAGTCGTCGTTTTTCTTAACCAATATGTACTATGGGCCATATTTCTGGTATAGCCTTAATTGCCTTACGTTAGAGGGAAGCCTTTCGTTAAACTGGAGTCGGTCGTTTTTCTTAACCAATATGTACTATGGGCCATATTTCTGGTATAGCCTTAATTGCCTTACGTTAGAGGGAAGCCTTTCGTTAAACTGGAGTCGTCGTTATCTTAACCAATATGTACTATGGGCCATATTTCTGGTATGGCCTTAATTGCCTTACGTTAGATGGAAGCCTTTCGTTAAAAAACTGGAGTCGTCGTTTTTCTTAACCAATATGTACTATGGGCCATATTTCTGGTATAGCCTTAATAGCCTTACGTTAGAGGAGGCCTTTCGTTAAACTGGAGGTCGTTTTTCTTAACCAATATGTACTATGGGCCATATTTCTGGTATAGCCTTAATTGCCTTACGTTAGAGGGAAGCCTTTCGTTAAACTGGAGTCGTCGTTTTTCTTAACCAATATGTACTATGGGCCATATTTCTGGTATAGCCTTAATTGCCTTACGATAGAGGGATGTCTTTCGTTAAACTGGAGTCGTCGTTTTTCTTAACCAATATGTACTATGGGCCATATTTCTGGTATAGCCTTAATTGCCCTACGTTAGAGGGAAGCCTTTCGTTAAACTGGAGTCGGTCGTTTTTCTTAACCAATATGTACTATGGGCCATTTTTCTGATATAGCCTTAATTGCCTTACGTTAGAGGGAAGCCTTTCGTTAAAATGGAGTCGTCGTTTTTCTTAACCAATATGTACTATGGGCCATATTTCTGGTATAGCCTTAATTGCCTTACGTTAGAGGGAAGCCTTTCGTTAAACTGGAGTCGGTCGTTTTTCTTAACCAATATGTACTATGTGCCATATTTCTGGTATAGTCTTAATTGCCTTACGTTAGAGGGAAGCCTTTCGTTAAACTGGAGTCGTCGTTTTTCTTAACCAATATGTACTATGGGCCATATTTCTGGTATACCTTAATTGCCTTACGTTAGAGGGAAGCCTTTCGTTAAACTGGAGTCGTCGTTTTTCTTAACCAATATGTACTATGGGCCATATTTCTGGTATGGCCTAAATTGCCTTACGTTAGAGGGAAGCCTTTCGTTAAACTGGAGTCGTCGTTTTTCTTAACCAATGTGTACTATGGGCCATATTTCTGGTATACCTTAATTGCCTTACGTTAGAGGGAAGCCTTTCGTTAAACTGGAGTCGGTCGTTTTTCTTAACCAATATGTACTATGGGCCATATTTCTGGTATGGCCTTAATTGCCTTACGTTAGAGGGAAGCCTTTCGTTAAACTGGAGTCGTCGTTTTTCTTAACCAATGTGTACTATGGGCCATATTTCTTGTATAGCCTTAATTGCCGTACGTTAGAGGGAAGTCTTTCGTTAAACTGGAGTCGTCGTTTTTCTTAACCAATATGTACTATGGGCCATATTTCTGGTATAGCCTTAATTGCCTTACGTTAGAGGGAAGCCTTTCGTTAAACTGGAGTCGTCGTTTTTCTTAACCAATATGTACTATGGGCCATATTTCTGGTATAGCCTTAATTGCCTTACGTTACAGGGAAGCCTTTCGTTAAACTGGAGTCGGTCGTTTTACCTAACCAATATGTACTATGGGCCATATTTCTGGTATAGCCTTAATAGCCTTACGTTAGAGGGAAGCCTTTCGTTAAACTTGAGTCGTCGTTTTTCTTAACCAATATGTACTATGGGCCAGACAAATTGGACACAAATATACAGTGTGTCATGGATGCAGTGTTTGGCATACGAGTCAATGCATCGAGATCATTATACAACCAGTTATTTGCATAGAATATATAGCTTTTTGCGTTTTTGTTTGTGAATGAATTATGCTTTAACTTGTCCAAATGAAGATGAACCGGTTTCCAAAGGAGAAAGTATCTCGGCGGTTATAATAGGCGTCAGTGTTATATCTTCGATTGTCATCGGTATCGTCCTAATTATAGGATACCGAAGTTAGTATCTAATAGAGTTACAATAAAAAAAATACAAGATGTTTGCAATTCTGTATTTACATGTGAACTAAAGAGTGTTTGCGTTTACTTGTATTCTGGATGAATAAACACGATGAATAAATATATGTAGAAATAATAATAAATGCGTAAATAAATACACTCGTAAATCAATCAATCAATCAATCAATCAATCAATCAATAAACATAGCATAAATACATAAAACCTTAATATCTAAATCAATACATACTGGTTGGCGAGTAGTATCCGTGATTTTTTGGTAGTTTTTCTATATTTTCAATTGCGTAAGTAATACTTTTAATGAAAAGCTTGTTGCATTACAAAGTTGGGCTCCTTCTGTTTACAAGGATGTAAATATCTCCATATAAGGGGCTCCAAAGGGGTAATCAATAAGCGTTACTTGAAGCAATAAAACTAGTAGTATCCGTGATTTTTCATTTCAATTGAAAATATATTTTAATCACTCTATATTATTCTACATTATATTACCTACATCGTAATGATGTAATATTATTAAATTATATGACAGATTAACGGTGATAATGCGACTGCAAACATAAGTGGATGCCGAAAAATGGGCTTTTCATTACCCCTTCGGCGCCCCTTAAAATTGCTAATTGTAAACGGGAGATAACCTTGTTATTATCGAAGTAGACGCTTCCCCTGCATTGACATTTGACAAAATCGTCACAAAACTAGCCGTATAATTTAGTAAACATTTTAAAATTGCAATTCTTTGTTAATATTTTCTTTGTGTAAACATTTTGCGACTGCAATTTTTGATCTTTTAAAGAAAATCTATTTCACGAAGAATGCGTGTTGAATAAATGGATGGTGATGTTTAAATACTAAAATTGCTGCTTTATGTGAATAACCTAGCTATCACCCTTGGTAAACCGAAAATAAGGAAGTACAAGATAAAAAATAGGGGTCCGATTATAGATTAATGCGCATGCGCAAAAACGTGCGCGTGAATGCGCCGCGAGGTGTTAAGTTGTTTTGATATGTTTTTTAAAAAAAATGTAAATATCTTGAAAAATATGAAGTTTTGGAGACTTCAACTTATTGTGCGTTTTGAACAGTTTCTAGGTGATTTGTGTAAATTCATCATTCAATGCTGGTGAGCTTTTACACCTTTTAATATTCAAATCACGGATACTGCTAGTTCACGGATACTACTCGCCAACCAGTACATAAACCATGGACGAAAGAAGACAAAAAAGAAAAACATACATATTAACACGGTAATGCTTACTTTGTAGTGGGCTAGTTCAAAAGATGTTTCTGTTGTGGAAACACACCTGAAGAAACTCCTGACGATAGGGACATGGAAACTGCTCGCCCTCTTACAGGCGTAGATAAGGTTCGTTGTTTTCAAACACAAATTATCATTAATATTGACTAGTTGTACATCTACATAATATATGAGATAAACTAATATATAAACAAATAGCATTATGTCTCAACAAAACAATACATATCTCAATTGCACTTTATCGCACATCTGTAAATCATAAGGTACTCACGGTTTTCATATCACTGTTTTACATTTCAGATAAGTGCATCATTCATGTATAAAAATGGGAACGACAGTGGCATTGGTTCAGCTTGTACAAGTTTGACAAGTTTACAATACCTCGGATATCAAAGAAATTGACTCAATACATTTCTTACAAATCAATTCAGTCTTAGACAGGTATTGGCATTCTTTGCTGAACTTCGATTTCAATGTAATGTTCACTGTCTTTCACCCATAGATGCGAACCAATTCGATTAAAAAAAAGCTTTGTCTTAACTTTAGATTAGCGAAGAATCATCGAACAATGGAAATGTCCGAAAATCTAATAGCGTTATAGATACACATCTTGACGTCATCCACAAAGAAGAATATGAACATGTACATGCTTTAAACAAAGAGTCATGCGTTAAAACTAACGCCCAGATTGGTAGAAAAGATACAACAGATGAAGGCGAACAAAGTATTCGACATGATGCGTCAAATGTAAAATAAATTCCATGCGACATATGTGTCAATCATAAATACATGTGCCAATAAACAGTCGCAGTGCGGACATGTTTCAACCAAATTTAAAGGAAGACGTCGAAGCAAAAAGATTAAACATTGTGCGATTTTTAAAGCACATCACGTACATAAAATTACATAGTTGTATTGACAACGCACAATACTTTGATATTAACCTTTTACCTACATGTATACTTTGTTTTGTTTTATTCAGACGAATACAGTGTAATAGCAGAAGCCACTTAATATTATTTGCCACTTATAGTATCAGTGGTTCAATTCTGTTTATATCGAGAAAAAACTGCCCATGTATGTAAATACTTATTAATGACTAAACATTGTATACATAAAATGAAAAATGAACACAATGTTAAATTACATATATTGTAGAAACCAAACAAACAGCAGGTGTCGGTTGGATTTAAATATGTCTTTTATTTGAATTATTTTGCTACATAACGATTTTTTGTTCAACAATAGCGACTGTAAAAGACATATACAAAAACAATCCAAGCCCTCATTTTTAAAGAACTTAATTTCAATTCATTAGGTAGAAAATATTTTTGAATTAATTCTGTAAAGTGCAGTTATGTTGTATTTATTAATGTTCTTAATGATATATTTAAATATGTTTTAATTCAGATTTTGTAGTTTTTGATATTTAATATGTAATTAATTAATTTGTTAATTTTTGAAGTTTAAAACCTTTATTTGTTCATTCATGGATTAGTTATTATCTAAAAAACATAATCTCTGAACAGTCGGCGAAACTGAATTCATCAGAAATAAATGTTATTTTAAACAACAAATATAATAAAAATATATTTTAAACACGAATGTTGGGAATAAAAAAAAAGTGTTTTTTAAAGTTAATCACTGTCTTTAAAACACAGTTGAGCCAATCAATTACATCATATTAATAATTATATTATGTAATCATAAATATTATTTTATAATACCTATGTCACATAAATTTAATATTGAGATCGCATGATTAGTGGGGGAGGGGGGTGTTAACGTTCAACGCAATCAGCTTCATTGGTTATCGATTGCGAACATAAATAAATCACGCCCATTGAACCGCATGCGCAGTAGCAAGTCTATATTTAGCGTACTTCGTAAATCCCACCTTTTTAACCTACGCATGCGCAGTACTCTAGCATCTCTAATAATCCCTAATAACCTCTTAAACACCCAAACAACCACCGCTAAAATCGGGATTGTAAGAGATTAATCCCTAAAAAAACGCCATCCAAATAAATCCCTCAGTAAACCCCAATTTGCGGAACAAAACCCCTAACCCATCTATACTATTTAATTTGAATCGCAATGCTATGAGGTCAACATTTTATTTTCAAGTGTGTGTATTGTGATTAATTCTGAGCGAAAACGTTAAAACCCCAAATGCTTTCCGGTGACCGTTCTAAGGCGGATATTGATTTTGTGTGTTGTGTTGTGCGCATTTTCCTTTATTTCGTAGGCACTTTGGTCACTTGCCTTAAATAAATGACCAGCGGATGTTAATAAGGGTTTCTCTCTTGGTGGCGTTTTTTTAGTTTCATTATTTTTATATGGAATGCCAGTGTTCTTTTTAACTGCAAGTTCATTTGCAAACCAGTTTACCTGAAGCTGTAACAAGATGTATAAGTTCGTCTTTGTCGACCATAATAAAAATTCATCTGTGCTCAAAAATGGCCATCAAACGCACCGCCGAATTCTCTTCAGGTCTTCTGTTGGCTCTTATCTGAGTGTAATCTTTGAATATCGTTGCATAATGACCAACAGCTCGAGATATATCAACAGAAGCACTAACTGCAAACATACATTTACATTTGAAATGATTAGAACATCAACACGTTACACTAGTGAGAACATAACTGAAAGAGATTAGTTTTCCTATTATACATAATAGGATTCATTAAATGTCTCACAATATATAGAACATATCACATATTAGCTTGCCATTATGCTATTATTCAATTATCGAAACTAGAAGGATTTAAATAATGCTTTGTTTTAATGAATAAAACGAGCATTTATTTAACATTTACGTTGCAGAAATGTTAAGTGTTAAGGTCGCCCCAATTTTGCACTAATATAACAACAAGGTTTGTCATAGGATGTGACGTATGCCCCCGAAGCATATGCTTATCAGAGGAAGGCAACACAATGTCAGTTACATGTTAGCATAAATGACGTTTCCTACAAAAAGAGTTATGGTCCTTGCACTATACACATCCTCTATCATCCTCTATCGTTATAAGAAGTTTCATTTGAATCCTTTCAATACTAATGGAGTTATGCTCCGCACAAGAAGCGTGACGGACGGACGGACAGACGGACGGGTGGACTGATGATGCGATTATTATTCGCCCCCGAAGTTCCCTTCGGAGGCATCGCTTTGATTAAGCAGCTAATATCTTAGCATATATTATGTAAACCAGTGTTGTCTTGTTACATGGCTAACAGGTTCGGTGTATGTTACAGATAAGGACCTATACTCTGGTTAGTGTCATTGTCGCTATATATATAAATAAATAAATATATATTGTTCATGATTTAGTTTATTTTTATTTCTATATAAGTAATTTTTTTTATTGTTTTGTATTGATATGAAAAAAAATGTACATGGGTAAGCATACAACATTTTTTCTTTAGAATAAGTTCACAATATAACAATTACAAATACCTTATATTATCGTGATGTAAACTTCATGTGTTAACATACTAACGTTTATATTTCAAACTAAAATTTGGCGAATGCATTTCAGGTGTCTAGCATACTGGCCTAGAAGTAAATACAAATAATTATTACTAATATAAGCGAACAGTACATTAAACACAATTATGATACAACGTTGCATAATCACATCAAACGTTTTCTTATTCTGTGCAATGCTATAATAGTATTTTAATGATGACTGGACTATTTGTATGTATACTCTATATATTTACATTTTAAATCATCGAGTATACATGAATCAACGTCGACGAACTTAATCATAAAATGCATAAACTCACCTTTTTACACAATAGTGGTTACATAAATTTAACTAATTTATTTGTATTTGTAATGGAAAAGGAAAGTAACTGATTTACAGTTGCAATGACATAGTTTCGCAAACTAATGTGAGATAATGCGTCTCTACGGTGGATCTTCTTTGATGATCTTAGAGTACCAATCAAAGAACACACTACAGGTTTAGGCATACCATGATTTAACAGTTATCATTTAATTTACACTTATGGATTCAATAAATGTACTAGAATAACAACCTGCATGCATTCTTCAAAATGTGCAAACACATTTATAAATAAGGTAACAATATCCGATATGTGTGAAGACAAGTCGACACGATGACTCATTTATGTTTATAAATGTCAAATTTAAACTGGTTTCCCTAAAACCTGTGTTAATAGCCAGTCAATGAAATAGTTCTATATATAGATTTACCCACTGCACTGCGCACATTGTTAAACAAATATCCACTGCGTTTAAAACAGCTCAAGATAGAGTGTAACAAAGGTAACGGTTGTATCGTACTCAAAACCCCACATTAAAATAATAAGTTTGCTAAACAGGGCCCGTATTCACAAAGCTCCTTAGGGGAAATTTCTTAAATTCATAAAACTCTCTGGCTGTTTCATGTATATGTCATTTTTGATTAAAATAGTCTATATTGTTTACGTCTTTCATATTTTACCAATTGGTAAACATTTCTTATTGGATTTCACAAAGCAATTTTGATATAAAATGTTTACTTAAGTTCACCTTAAGTTAAGATTTTACTTAGCTCTTTTGAATAGCAGCCCAGGTATCCACAAAACACCTAAGGAAACTTTAACTTAAGTTTGTTTTTCTTACAAACACGTTAAAAATGCAATAGCTACTAGATTTAAACAAACGTTATTGTAAAAACCCACATACTTGAGGAATTTTATAGTTTGAACAAATACTTAAGTTGTTCAAAAGGAGATTTATTAATTCGGGCCAGGTTATGAACAGTGGGACAATAACCACATTCGTATCCATGAAATAGACATCATATTAAAATTTATAGGAGTTATAATTTCTATGTATGTGGTGAATTAGTGGAGAATGCCAGTGAAAGAGAACCCGACCATTTCACTCTAGGTCTCGTGAAAATATAACATTTGATCTTTTTAGTCTGGTTTATATTGAACTTTGTTTCACTTTGTATTGTATTATTTGTTTGAAAATATGTTAATAAACAATTCGGCAGTGTAAACATCGGCTTGTGTAAACATAACTCAATACCAAATACAATTTAATAAAAAATATAACAAAGCGACAAACGACGCAGAAAGTATGTCACTATTTTTACACCGCAACAATGCGATACAATTTTGACATCAAATGACGTCTTTTTTGGCGCCAAAATACACAAACATGTGACGTTTTAGCACTTCTTGCACAATTATTTTTATTTATCGTCCAAAAGAATGAAAAAAAAATTCATGTCCGTGTAAAATCGCATTTATGGTCATGGAATACAATCTTAAGATCGATCTTACGACCAGACACCAAACCATGTCCTCTATATCAAATTTCGAGATTAAACAACACAATGTTCAACTAACGAATTTTATTTAGGAATGGAAACGCTCTTTTCAACGATGTATGAAGGTGATACCGATTATCTGCAAAATATGTTGTTAGTTGGTACCGGTCTGATGATCTCTGAATGAGTAATTAACCTTTGACCATAAAAACAGTATTTTCGTTTCTGTGTTATTATAGGTAATCAATTACCCATATTCAATGAAACTCCAAGTGCAGTATAACGACAAAAAGGATTTTCTCATATTATGATCTGATTCTGGTCTGATGATTTTTCTTTTCATCGAGTACTTGCCCTTTGATTATGAAATATACTACTTTCGGTTACGCGCTAGTTCTCTGAAACTACTCACTTATATTGAACGAAACTTCAAGTGCAGCATCTCTACCAAGAGGTTATGCGCATACTCTCCGGTCTTAAGATTTGTTTAGATGTGTTTAACAGTAATATGAGATATGATTATGTTTTCGTTTCCTCGAAAGTTCTCTGGAGATATTACACCAAATGCAATGGAACCTGTGCAACATCCGTACAAAGTGGTCATGCTAATGCATAATATTGCGTTATTGCCCTTTTTATTATGTCAATATGTGTTCTCGTTTACATACTACATGTTGTTAATCAAGTACAAATTATTCCTATTTAATGAAGCTCTATGTGTCGCATCCATACCTCCGGTCTGATTTTTCCTCAAACTCTGCAAATGCAGAAACCGCCAGTCATAGAGTGTCATCCAATCTGAAATGAAGTAAATGACATTGTTCAACGAGTTTTTAATTTAATATATTATTCTTGAAATTGGATTATAATTAGCTGATTAATAAAAAAATTACATTAATAAATTGACCTAAGCGAAAGGTTGTTGCTGCGGACGATTTTGTTTAACTGACTGAATGGCGTTCAGTTCGGGATGATGTGTTGACAGATAAAAAACCTTGAACTTCAACTTCATTGCGGGTAGGACATCAAAATCCTTATTGGACTTCTTGATGAAGGGTGCTGGGTTAGGAGTATGCGCGGTCCCGGAAGCTCTTAATAATCTACAATAAATTGTTCGATGTAGCTATCAAGTGCAATGTTTCTATAGACTCAAGTGAGTATATTATAAGTAATAATAATATAGACACAATGATTTACATTATTTACAGTATAACAATGTCTATGTTTGATGTGATAAAGCAGAAAGGCATGTCTGCATGAAAAATCATAATACCTTTGTATACATGGAAGCCGATTTTACTGTAAAATATTTGTACAATACATATGTAACATGTACTATTAAGTTATAATTATTACTGTTGTATGTGCTCGATTTAAAAAGGGGTAAATACTTAGTTATTAGCCATACGTGCTATCTTACATTTAAAGACAATACATTAACACAATGTTTGTTTTATTTGTTGGATCCAATTATGTTAGATATATGTACATGGCGATTGACCTTTGCTGAAACAACATTGTTCAAGCATTTTGTAACTCGCGATAACTGTTTTTTAGTCGAGTATATTCGATATAATTATACTAACCAAAATATACAAAACATATAAAACGCCTTTTGTAATTACGTATCCTGTTTTATACAAGTTAAATAACCAACATTAAGCATTTTTAAAAATCTTGGGTATTTTTGCTTTCATAACTTGCACGCAAGATTGTTCTAAAATACTTTTGTTTTGAATTAAAACCGAAAATTCCCTCTCTGTTCTCTTATATAAATATAATATTAGAGTATGGGTGGAATCATTTCCATGTTATGTATATATTTGGTATTTGTATCCAATAGTTTATTCACTGCATATTACATTTAGAAACCATTCAGAAATGTATGTATGCTTTATATACTACAAGTCATACATAGAAAATAGTTTTCACATTTTATTTCATGGCAATGTTTTTTTGGTGAAAACTACTTTCTATAGAGTAATAAACATATGTCACTTTAATTGTATTTAATATTATGCACTGTGTATATTGACTACGCGTGCACACTTACAGTTGCTATAGTGGCCAGAGAGTGATATATTTTGAACGTTTCGTGTATTTTTAAATAGTATGTGTTACAAAATGTAAGCATGTTTAACAACAATTTTTCAAACATGATTGCAAGTCAACTATTACGAGCGTCACTGCTTTTATGTTGTGGTAGACTTTATATACCCAGTTGTTCAGCCAATATTATGTAATCGCATAATATATGGCTTATATGAAGCATTTTTTCATAAGTTATCTCAATATTGTTATCATAAAACCGTTGACAAACTAACTCTTATTATATACATACATAGATGAAACATTTTCATGTATATGTTTCTTATGCAAATGAAGTTCACAATAAAAAAAAAATCTTCTTGTATACTGTTCTATTATTTTTTTACTGAAGGAAAAATTTTAATTCATTTTTGTGGAAATGTATTACTTTAATGTAGATATATTGATGCAAGACATAGTCAATAAGGTTTATTAGAAAACATCACAAGTCTCAATATGTGCACGTTTAATGTCAAGAGTATAAATAGCAAAAATAAACTTGAGCAGTTCATGCATGGTTAAAATCAAAGTCAGTTGACATTGCGTTGCTGCAAAAAATTCATTATGACAACAGAAAAAACAATTTTGCCTAGGCTCAAAATGGGGAGAGGATGTATTTTTAAGTGGCCAAAGTACTAACAGTTTAAGGTTTGCAATTTTAATAAATGGTAATAATTAAATACATATCGTCGAACATAATGAAGGTATAGTCGCGAGACTTCAAGTTTTAAAATTAATAATTAACAACAAAAAATAGCTCTTGTAAACATTTATTCACCAAATAATGAGGATATCAGTTTTGTACAACACTTTAGAAAACACTATTATTAACCTATATGATTTCTTTCCGATAATTGGTGGTGACTTTAATGGTGTTCATGACTTTAAAAGAGATAAGTTAAATGTGAGAATAGATACCAATAAAAAAGTTCTGATACACTTAATGGAATAAAAGATATACATGACTTAATTGATCTTTACATAAAGTTTAGCCCATATAAGACAGAGTTTACATGGCATTCTAACACATACCCTACAATATTTTGTAGACTTTGTTATGTTCTACTGTCGGCCTCACTCATTAGCAATGCAAGAAACTGTACTATACACCCCGGTTTTAAATCTGATCATTCAATTGTCTTCCTTATCATTCATTTTGACACTTTAAAAAGAGGTTCAGGCTATTTCAAATTAAACAACTCTTTACTATTTTATAAAGAATACAATCCAAAAATATAAAAAAACGGAATAAAAGGAGTTGCTGATTTTAACAACGAAACCGATCCTAATATTCTATGGGATTTAATAAAAGGAAGGATCAGAGATGAAAGTATTAAATTTGCTTCAAACAAAAAGAAACACACTAAAATATAAACAGAAGCTAATTTACAATTTATATAATTTACAAGAACAATTGAAAGATAAACCTAATGATGAAACATTGCTAAAAAAAGTGTAAGGACGAAAAAGATACTTTTAATGCTATATATAAAGGGAAATCAAAATAATTGTAATACGGGCAAAAGCGGAATGGATTGATGGAGCCGAGCAACATACCAAATATATCGCTAATTTATATCAAACCATCGATTTTTTTTTCAATTTAACAAATTGTATCAAACAAAACGATATTGACTTATTTAGTACTAGAGCAGTGTTTTTAAAAGTTAAGTTTAACTCTATAAAGAATATTACAAATATAGGAAAATAAATATTTGCGAATAACTCATTCACTAAAAACGAGCATGGCTTATTCTTCTACAAGCATTGGACTAATAAAAGCATCAAACAAGTGGAACAAAATTGCGACTACAGAATTAAACAATTTTATAGTTTTGATCAATTGGAACAAATGTATGAGTTAAACGACGGCGATTTCCTAAAATACTATACTCTCATCAAACGTTTTCCACCAAACTGAAAACTGAAAATATAAGCTATCAACAACCCAATTATTTACTTTCATTTGTGACAGAATCAACTAAAATCTGCAACAAAACTTATTCTGATGAAACAAACAGATACAATTAAAGCACTTAAAAAATGGGAAACAAACGTAAGTAAAGAAATCAACATCAATAAAGTGTTAATTCAACCGTTAAAACTGACAAATGATACCAAGCTGAGAGCGTTCCAGTATAAATATATATTGCATATAATTCCAAATAACAGTTTCTTACTACATTGTGGATTGAAACTGTCAAATATGTGTGATGTTTGTTGTATGTCAATAGATTCGAATATTTCTATGTTTTGAGAATGCTCTATAATCCAACAACTGTGTGGAATGATGTAAACATCTTCATTTAAATAACACTAAATTTACCTAATATTACGAAATTTCATTATGAACATATTAATTTTTGTAATGTTTTAGTTAATTATTCAAGAAAGTCACTGGTTGTAAATTTCATTTTATTATTGGCACAATTTTACATTTTTTTAAAGCAAGAATCAGAATCGGAATCAGGCATCAACAATTCATCATTTCATTGCATATCTTCATAACAGAATTAGAATCGTAGAAAGTATTGCCTCCAGTAAATATAAACTAGACTCATTTAGAACTATTTGGAATCAATTTTTAGTGTAGAAATCATAAGCTGCACATGTATGTGCTATTTTTTGCCTATTTTGTATTGTGTACATCTCTGCTTGATCTTCTGTCTTAACTGTGTTTTTGTCATTTTATTTTCTTATATTAATCTATATTTATGATGTATGTGTGTACAATTAACTGATATGTTGACAAATAAAAATGAAAAAAAAACAAACAAAACAGCTCTAATTAACTGGTGGTTTAAAAGTTCAACTTGTACTTACACTGTACAATTGCCTTTATGATTCTGTGTTCTATCTCTTGCACCAGTTGCTGTAGATCCCGAGTCCCATTGGATGTCGCCTAGGTTGAAGTGCCTGCCGAGAAATAATTTCATGTTTTGTATGCAGATTTGGATGTTATCAAGTTCAGACTGTTCTCCAGTTCAAATAGAGAATCAAGTGAGGATTTGTGTTCTCTATAATATGATCTAAAGAGAAAATTTTCTTGTTTGGATGTTGACACTTTCGTCCACTTGATTTCACAATTGGAGTCAAGATCTAAACATTCTTCTGCAGTAGACAAAGGGTTCACCATTGCGATAACCCCTCCACCTCGTTTTTTTATTAATTCTTTTCTGTCTTTGTTAAATATCTAATAAATGTGTTCTGGTGGTATGTTTGCTTTTAGGAGTTCAGCGTTACAATCATCACACTCCGTATTGGTTTCAGTTCCTATAATAATGTATGGTTTTCTACTAGAATACTGTATAATTCCGTCGTTTTGTTTCTGATACTTTGAAAGTTAATAACTAGAATAGTTAATTGTCTTGCGTTCTAGGGTTAACAGAGTTGAGATCAACGGTGCTCGAAGCCGAGTGCTTATATCCGAGGAAGGAAGATGTCTGTTCGATTTCTTCGCTATTTGCATGCGACGACTGTGCACGAGAAATATGGGAACTATCTTCGAGATCTTCAGTCGGACGTCGGTTCAGTATGGGGGTGGAATGCGTACATGGTGCATTGCTATCTATACTCCTACCGGTAAAACTAGAGGTTTCTTAGTGACTAACTAAGCTCTTTTTTGGTTAGCTCAAATGATTCTTTCTTTGAGACTATCTGGAGAAATGGCATAAAACTAGTATCATTTTCCAGTTCACCCAAGACCACACAGTGACACGAGGTTAGGTTAGGTATATCACAGTGTATGCAGATCCTAATAACATTTGTTTTTTAAGGGCTTTGAATGTTTCTGGGCCAATATTCGCACATTCAGAGTGAAACCAAATGTCAAAGCTGTCACATTGTATGGCCTTAAAATTCCAAGCCACGTTTTTATTACAAATACCGCATGGATATTTGGGGCCTGGGTTTGGTTCAATATCCCCAGACTGAAGGACTAGTAGGTAGAATATAATTGAAGTGTTTTACAAGATTAGAGGTATACAACTTCAAAACTGGTTTCAAAGTATCAAGTTTATTTGACACTACAAGGCTATAACCAGTAGATATCTAGGGAGCCGGATATGGTTCAAGTGTTGCTTGGTCAGATTTGGACAACACTCCCTTCGATAGGTCGGCGCCATCTTGTGAATCATGCGTGGAGCGCCGGCATATCGGCATATCGGCGGTGGGTGGGGTATGGTTAGATGTTTATGTAGAGAAAACATTGGGAAATTATGCAAAGTTCCTGTAAAATAAGACGTTCTTTCTGTTGGTGGTGTGTTTTAAACAAGTGTACAACGTTCTTCTATGCAAGGAGTACTTGAAAGCAATATTTATTTAACAAATTTATAATTTTGCACGGAACACTTTTTCGAGCTTCCGACATCGGTTACACTCCACTCACATGTCCGCTGTTCCTGGCGATTGCCAATCTTGTATGAATGAGCTGGCAAATTTCGCGCCATTCATTTCTCTAAAACTTAAAAGTGCCTGTTCTGGGATTCGAACTCAAACCACGACGCTTGCTTACCACTGCACTACAATATCAACGGTAAAGTGACTAGGGATTTAATATTTGTGTCTCCGATCTGGGTTAGTAGCTAAAAATAGATTTACGAAAATAAACGGAATATTCATGAGGAACATGTTAATGAAATCGCAATATACAGCAACGGGGCTTTGTAGAGTGATTTGCTAAACGATTGTATGTATTTATAACAGAGTAAATAGAACTGTTTTAGCATGTTTTCTATAGAACATGGTTTCATGATACCATTATTAACCCATACTTTCGTGTTGTACATCGTGAGCAGAATGTCGAATTCAAAAAGTAAACCTGTATAGGCACGTAGCTGCCTGTACGCGATTACGCGGCTGAATCCACACGGTATTGGCCCAAATCGTTTCTTTTCTAAATAACCCTAAAGTAATGCCAGAAAAAAAAAGGTTTCTGTTAATCGCGGGGTTTGTATTTGTTTCATGTTTCAGCACTATGTCACAGTAAAACGTTTAAAACAAAGTATTTTTTTATAAGTTATCCTAAAAATGTAGATATTAATTACTTAATAATGCATATAAGAATTCTCAAAATACACAAATTTTACAAATTTCATATAGGTGGGTGGGGTTTTGGAGTGGATGTATACCCGAAACAATATTATGGCTCTATATGAATATAGGGCTAGATACGCCCCTGCTGCCTGAGTTTTGGTTATATTTTACCTAGATGATTCACTGTTAAACTCGGCGCCCAAAACGTATGGATTCCATGTTGTGGCGCAAAAACAAATTGACTGATGGATATATGTTGTGGCGCCAAAAACAGAATTCCAATGGTAAGATTTGTTTTCCATTTCAACTAGTACATGTATACATTTACGAAATTTAACTATTCATTTTACTATTGTAAACCTGCTTTATCAAATCGAAACGAACTGTCATCATCATTGTCATCGAAATTGACATCGTCATTATTATAATTATTATAATTATTATTATTATTATTATTATTACTGCTATTATTATTGTTATAATGGTCATTGTATTGGTTGACATGGTTGTTGCCTTTTATGTAGGTGTTGGTAGTCAAGGTAGTGTTTTTTGTGGTAGTGATTATTATGTTAGTTAGGATAATGATGTTGAGTATAATAGTCGTATGAAGCTGTAGTTGCTGTCACAAATATCAAGTGTATTTTCTTTCATTCCAGACAAAACCCCTAAGCATTTTTCTGGTCATTCCGTTACTGTTAAGTAAGTAATTGATATTGATATGCTTTGATTATATGCGGTTTTAATTTATACAGCGCAAATGTATGATTATATACAGTATTATATAAATATCAATATAGCAAACATATTGCATTTAGTCATTAGTAAATAGTATTATTTCTAGTTATAACGCCGTATAAATTATATGAATTTAAACCTTAACAAAATAGTGTTTAATTTTTACATTCGTTTATAAACGTCTTTTTATAAAGTTTTTGTAGACGTATGCAACTCCAAAGCTTATCTTCAGTTTGATTGTGTAGTGCTTTTTTAGTGTTCAAAAACTACACCTGCAGCAGGATTCGATTTCAATCAGGTCAAAAAAAAATCGCGAAACCAGTTTTTTTTTTTTTTTTTTTTTTTTCAATGGGATTGTCGCTACATCCGAGTTGCGCGTAAAGTAAACCTACCCAACAACGTAAGTTTGAAGCTCTATTTATAGAATATGGGAACCCAAGACAGCTTTGTATTGTTGAATTAACCTGTCTGCTAGTCACAGTTCAGAAAATGAACATTCTGTGCAATAACGTTCCAATGCATTCAGTGCGAACTTATATTTTATTGAATTGTTATCTACAACATTATACTTATATGAAAGTTATTATATCAATATAAGTTAGATACTGCGCAAAATCAGTGCTGATTTATTTTTATTTACAAATCGCTAACAACGGTCAATGTTTTACAATTACATAATTATACATTTTATTACATTATATATGACGGTGCAGTCTTTGCAATTCACAACAGGACTTAATTGCAAGAATCACACGCGAGCAATAATTATTGATAAAACATTTAAACATAATAACGATACTATTTTCTATCGGTTTTGTGGTTTTCTATTAATACCAATTCATATCAATAACTCTATCTTCCCAACAAACATGGTATAATGTTCCACAGAGAGATTACCTCCCCTATGGCGTAGCTTTTAAACGGCGTGTTCATTGCCATTTTTTTTTAATGTAGATGTTTATTATTTGACAGGACCATGCACATTTGTACGACCTGGATAGATTACATTGCACGGTATATTCACTATGATGAAATCGAGTTATTCTACGCACATTTTATTAACGGTTTTATTAACGAGATATAAAATTGGTACGATTTATGAAAAACAGTATGAAGGAATTATAGACCTCTTACATACCGCTGTGTTCTTCTCTACGGAAAACACGTTTAATAGTTAAAGCACTAATACTTATATTTAACACAACTAGACATACAGTTGGTTAACTAAATATCCACATAATTAAAGATAATTGCAATACCACATTGACCCGACCATAAGTGCCTGAACAATATTTCATCTTATGGTATCATTACACTGTGGTAAAATGAATGTAATCGTTTAAAATATAAAAGCACAATATTGCATGCAGTTCTTCACTAAAATTAAGTGACAAACTGCATAAAAACTCTAAACAATGTACATGTAAACTAAAATCGAATCATTGAAAAGCTTGTTACTGAAAAGAGTAAGCAATTGACCTTACGACGAGATTCAGGAAGCTAGGACCTGATTGTTTGACGGACCTGTGTTGTGAAAACATTCATACACTCTCAACGGTGTTTGACGGCCCTTAACATAATAAGGCGTGGTTATAAATCCCATAGCGTATCGTCAATTATTTCGAAGCGACATTTCCAGTGCATATATATATGTTTGAAGGTATAAGTACTATAATTCGTGTTGGTTCTGTTCTAATAACACATTGTTTGTACACATTGACGAATATACTTTCTATGATATGCATTGATAATGTCCGTATCATATGCGCTTCATACATTTACATATCCATACGCCAGGATGCAGCAAACATAGCATCGGTTATTTTCTATATTTCTTTGCATACTGACGAGGGTATGTGTTATGTCATGCAGTGGCTGTGCCAGTATCAACCGACATCCACATATTCACGAGCCCTATGGAGCCCCAGAAGAGTCTACAACTCGCCTGTTTAACCAACCGGACTGACATCACTTTCACCTTCATGAACTCGGCCTCCAACACATCCGAACGAATCGCGGAATGCATACACGCCAGTCCTGGGTGTTTTCTGATGGATGTCAAATTTAAAGAAATCTATGAGGCAACGAATGCAGACTGCGGAGGTATCATAACCATCAGAAACTTCTCGGAAGGGGTATGCGGGACTTACACCTGTTTTCAGACCTACTATCCAAACGTGAAGGCTAGACTCGTTGTGTCAACTGACTCGCCAAAGAATTGTTCTGCAGATGTAAAAGATGAAGGTAAACATTTCGCATCTGTTTCAGGCATTGGAAATTTCCAAATTTCCAAATTTCCAAAGACCAATAAACATTTGGTTAGATTAATACATGTACATGCCTTATATTTATTTATATTTATGTTTTCACAATGTCAGTATTATTTCAAACATATTCATACGAATTGTTGTGGTTGTTTGTATTGTTCGGTTGTCGATTATGAGGTTGTTGTTTTCCTCTGTCTGTAACTGTTGTTGTGTTTGTTTGTCTAGTTGTTTAGATGTGCAAATATTTTCTTCGTTTCTTTTTATCAGTTTTGAATGAAGCAAACAGCTATGCTGAGAAAGGGTGTGGAGGTTTCGTTTCCGGAATCATTGTCACCTGCGTATTCAACCTCATCTTGATTGGTGTCATCACGTACCTCAGGATAGGGAAATTAGGTCAGTGACAACCATCAACCCTGACTAAACTTATAGTGGCTATGTGTAGGAAATTGTTATTTCCTGAAGCAATTGTAATGCAATTATTTTATATGAATTATTGAAATGAGCACTACAAAGGCGTATACATTTAATGAAGTATGAATACAATATATTCTGCGAACTGGCGAACTGATTTTAATAAAAACACAGTGGGCAGCGATCTCACGACGTCGTAGTTGTAAGAAACAATGATAATTGACAGCGCTTTGTTTGCGTTGACATAGTCCGTTTAACCGTATTTATCTATCATGACAATACCTATGGCATCTATAACAATAAGTCAACGACACTGATATGTGGGTAAGTAAATGTAACGTACACAATTTATAGAATGGATGTAATGTTTTTGAAAATCACCGCCATAACCGGGAACATGGATTATATGCGTGTATAGCTGAAAACTTTGTCTTGTGAGAAAGTATGCTGAGTCGGTTACTTTGGACATACGGTTTTCTAATAAGTTTTTAATGGTCTACATGTATTTGTAAAATGTATCCGTATAGTTATTTTTAACTGCATGCATTGCAGTACAAATTGTGCGATCATGTGTAACATCTAGAAACCAAGCAACAGCTGAAGCTCCACGCCATGATCCCGCAAGCACGGTTTGTTATTTCATATGATTTATTTACACAATAATGCTGATGAAATGTAAATTCCGACAGCGATTACATATAAGTTATGTGACTTTAAGTTTATTTAGCATTTAAGTTTATCCGGAAATTATTAT
Organism: Congeria kusceri; assembly: GCA_027627225.1. Taxonomy (NCBI): domain Eukaryota; kingdom Metazoa; phylum Mollusca; class Bivalvia; order Myida; family Dreissenidae; genus Congeria; species Congeria kusceri. Next base: position 56,403,970 of record CM051026.1, on the reverse strand, counting down.
CATGAAATATAATTTTATTAAATTCTCTCCGGAAATTATGATCATGAAGTATTAAGGTCATGATATTAATCAAGTTAGAGTATATAATATTTTCCGATCAACATGCATTTATACCAATAAAGAAATACAATTCTTTACTTTATAATGCACTCTTCGAATGAATTACATAAGTCATTCACAAGCTACATAATTGGTGTTGTTGTTTATTGTTCAGAAGTATTATTTATATTTTACTATGCAAGTTTTCATATCAATAAAGAAAGCAGAAATATGATTTGTCGTTAAAAAAGACAATCTGCGTTGAAATCAATATTGAGATAACATGTTTACCCAAAACATAATACAAGAGGGCCAAGATGATAGGTTACGTTACTGCTCGGACCCCGGACCTTTCGGTTTCCACCTATATATAAGGAGACTCAATGACCCCAGACTTTTGGGACACCATAAATAATCATTATCTGGCCCCAAAATTAATTTGAGAGTAATTCAATCAATATTAATATCAGTACCGTGTATAATCCGATCATACCGCCCAATGTAATCACCAGTGATACATCAATAACCTGTCTAATTTACGTTAACATAATTTTTATATTTTTATCAGGCAAATTTAATAAATTACCAATGTAAGAAAATACCTGCGGGAATTATAAATTTATTTTGTATCAGACGCATGTAGTGATTCTTAGCAATATATCCTACGCTTATCTTAAAAGTTATCTATTACATAATCGTTTCGAAGTCAATTAATCATGAATGCTGTGTATCCACATGAAAAGCAATCTTCAGGTAACAAGCAGCGCATTTGAAATAATAATGACTTCATTTTTGATAACACAAACCTAAACTTTTATTTGACTGTTGCGATTTAAAATTATATTTGATAGTTTGTTTGTGTGTAACTAGTATTGCAAATAATGTATTCATTCTACGCAAATAAAGTAAACGTAGCATGAATAACTTTTTTTAAATGTTGATGTTCATTTCACCACATTTTATGAATAAATGGATGCAACATCTTTATATAGATTGAAAAACATTGCAGAAATTAAGAGAAAGGTGCAATTCTAAATAATTCCTAAAAAACCGCAAACGCATCTCAAATTCAATTTAACATGCTCAATGTTTTTAAATATAAATTCCACACAGTTTAACCGCTTATCTAAAAAATTCTATAAATTTTAATCCGAAAAATTATGCAGCAATTATTGGTTAACATAAAACCAGTGTTTACCGCTGCATAATTAACTTATTGCGCAAAATTTATAGCTTTCCATCTGTACACTTTCTAGGTCAAAAGTGATCTTAGACAGCTACGCCGAAATATAGTTATCCAACTTGTTGTATGCCTAACACGTTTTCAGTAGGCCGAATCTGTTTGCATTGACACGGCTTCACAGAGTTCTCGAGACGAAGGCGCACACAGTGAAGTAGATGAGAAAGAAAGCCTCTGCTCACAACCGTCACAACTATGACAGGGCCGTGAAGATGAGTAACTAAGATAATTCAAGTAGACAAGGAGCATTCATATTATCATTGAAAACCGTCAAGCATCGTCTAATTCAAGTGAGTTATAATGTCGCTATCAAAGTTTACATTTAGTACATACGGTATCAATAATTTATAATGCATATGCATATTTCATAAAAATATACACAATGTGCATTGATTTAATATGTTACGTTAGTAATGGTGAAACCTAAACTTAGGCACAAATAATTTAGTGTTTATGTCTTGTATACCGTTTTGGCAAATACTGCTCGATGCTTACCAAATGAATATCTTTGTAGAATAACAAAACTAGGGTCCGTTTTTGCGTACTGTGTAAGTGCAAACTGATGCATTATTCGCATTAAAATATGTGCGACTTCCAAATTAAAAACAAATGTGCTTGGATGTCAGTGTTTGAACCAAGACACTCAGTATAACGTTCAGTTTAACATAGCAGACACAGCATACGGTTGTGTTATGAACTTATATAGCAGGCGGACAATGCCTAAATTAACATTCTTTAAACAAAAAAGTGTCAATATTACGGAAATGCTATAATAATGCCATTGTATGATAAGTGTAACAAATAATTTGTTCACTTATAAATATATATAACTTCAAAGTACACATTCCGTGTATGTTGTGTAAGTTGTAGTGTTGTGTTGATATGGAACAGTTTTAGACAAAATACAACAGTAGCTAAAATAAAATCGTTTATGTTAATATTACAATCACATTTAAGGTATTCGTTTATCTTTATACAATTGACAACAATTAAATAAATATTGATCACAATCTGTCTAAATATAGAACAAATCATAGTGAAACCTGATTACGGATGTTATTACTATACATTTGCCGATATGACTTTTTAACCAGGGTACGTACCTTTAAATGTATACGAGCTATTTGACAATCTATGGAAAATGTTTTTGATATAATTATTTTCCATATTAAATATCCGTGTAAAATGCATGTGTTATCAGTATGAATAAACAGGCAATTGGCTATGTTTGATTTTTAATCTCGAGGAATAACCATTGGCATTTCTGAGGCTGTACACTAAATGTAATTTGTCTCAAATAACTTGAAACCGGAAATAATTATAATTGTGTGTTTAAGGTCAGTTGTGTGTAACTCTCTACCAATAGGACAACTAAAATTGAAATCTTAAATTCCCTGTTCTTTATAAGTTCAACATAAACTAAAGTTCCCATATCTTTTCCATATCACTTTCAGAAGCCAGATGCTATGAAAAAAACACCAAACATATGATTATTGAATGTGGGTAATACTGAAAAAAACGTCGTGTTTTGTTTTTAAAGCAGTCAAAATTCCTACGAAAACACCTAAATAAGTGTATATTTGCTTTTTCTATGAATAATGATGATTCAAAGTGATTGAGACAATAGAATACATTGAGCATGAAAAAAGCTATATTGTAAGTTATTTGTTTTTTTTTGTAATTATAAAGAATTAAAAATATAATTTCCAATGTCCAAATTTGAATGATCTGATTTAATAATAAATTCAAACCAACATTAAATTTGTCTGCTAACTGCTGATTAACATTAGATAGTTTATATAGTAAAACAAGTAAACGAATTAATTAAAATAATTTCCCGTTTTACTTGAAGGACAGTTATTACCATGGACGTGCTGCATGCGCAAATGTGGATGTTAGCATGTGGGTAACTATACGTACTACATAAATTAATTTTGAGTTATAATATAAACTTAATTGAATTTATGTACAATGTTTGTTTTATTATTTAAGGGTAAATAACAATAGGGTAGGTAGGTAGGGACTTAGTTTTGTATAATTATTTTTATATTTGGTAAATGGTCAGCTGGAAGATTCTAAAACTGAAAGAATATTCAAAACATGTCTCTAATATCATACAACATTGTTTTAAAGTGGATGCTATCAAAACAAAACACCTATTTTTTAAGGATACGTCCAAAATGATATTAATTATAATGTTGGTTTGTAAATTATCCAATAATTGCATATGTATTGTATTACTGAATTCCACAAGGAAACGGATATATATACACACGGGCAATATTTATCTCAGTGCTACTAATACTTTGTTAATATACGTGTTCTTTTCATAATCGTTTTACTCCAGCTGCATCAGCAGCATACGAAATCAAAACGCTGACAGCGTAGAAAGACTGTTGGCGACCAAATAAACTAACAGCATGTGAATTATGAGTGATTTTTTGCTAAAAAAGAAAAACAATTGTTTTAATGAATTTCCTTTTCCCACCGTTAAACTAAATAATATGGCTTATAATTAAATAGTATACGACCTCATAATAAACATTCATTCGTAATTAGCGAACCAATATTGTTCAAGCTTATTATCTAAAGCAAATTATATACATACCAGTTAAAAGTCAATGTGCAACGAGACATGCAGAATAACCGATAAAACGTGGTAGTTGGGAGCATCGATTGTTAGTGATTTGTAGCCTACTGAGTCAAAAGTAGGTTATACGATGCCTACTCTCGATTTTCATTCTACAGTTTAATATTAATACATTGCAGTAATGTGTTGTAAAATATTAAGCATAAGAATTGGTAACACGAAATAACACTTTCACAACGAGTCAAAAATAATCGATGTAGTGCATTAATTTAATGGCATTATTCCAGGACACCCAGTTGAATATTTCGGTTACATTAAGTACATATCGAAAATAGGGCTGTCATTAATTTGACGTAACATTTGTAATAAATTGACATTTTAGAAACTGTCATTGTAATAAATCACATGATATACACATTATAATACACATGAAATGCATTATCTTAAATAATTAAACTGTAAGAATACAATCGTCACTTTTTGCTGTTTTGATAAACGACCCTTTCAGGTTTCGTTTTACTGAATCGTAGCCTGCAAAGAGAAAAAGTAGTTTTCCGCGAAGCCCGTTTTGGAAATGACCCTTTCAAAAGACCGTTGGCTTCCGCCAACAGTCTAACCAGATTATTATTAAATGCTAGTTCTTTATTAATAAATTCTGACTGACTGCCTACAAAACTCTGTCAACATAGTACACATAAGCTCAAAACTACTACTTTCTTGCACAACGTCTGCTATTGTGCATGTGTAACAAAATATGTTGTGTCCCGGTTTATTCACTGCTAAGATGATAAATATTTCCGTGCAAACCTACGTTATTATGCAACGCAACAAAACTGTGTTACATGTTTATGCTACAAGCTTTCGCGTTTAATGGCTCCTGATAATGTCATTGTTAAAGCTTCATAATGACTGTACTTTATTATGCAGTGGTATTGCCAGTGACATTATTCATGCACGTAAAATGTATAAGCACTCACAAATGTTAAATTAAGCGCTGTTTACAAGTTTAAATGCATTTCAATACTAGTACATTAATTTATTCACATTCAGAACACAAGTCTACATTGTGTAGGTTGTGTTCGTCAAATAATGAACTATTGACCAGTATATGTGTTATGTCATGCAGTTATAATGCCAGTATCAACCGACATCCACATATTCACGAGCCCTATGGAGCCCCAGAAGAGCCTACAACTCGCCTGTTTAACCAACAGGACGGACATCACTTTCACCTTCATGAGCACGGCCTCCAACAAATCCGAACGAATTGCTGAATGTATTCACGCCAGTCCTGGGTGCTTTCTAATGGATGTCAAGTTCAAAGAAATATATCAGGCAACGTATGTGGAATACGGGGGTATCATCACCATACGGAATTTATCGGAAGAAGTGTGCGGAACGTATATGTGCTTTCAAACCTATTATCCGAAAGTGGAGGCCAAACTTGTCGTGTCAACTAACTCGTCAAAGAACTGTTCTGCAGATGTGAAGAACGGAGGTAAACACTTTGCTTTAGTTTTTATGTATTTTAATTAACCTATAAATATCCAAATTACGGTTATTATTATATTTTCTTTAAAATAACGCTGTATTAGTGTACGTGATGTCGGCAACAGTTCCAATAATATGTAGTGTGAAGATTAGTGTATTTCCTATTTTTCTTAAAGACGATTTAATTCATGCCGAAAAACAGTGGGGAACCAACGGTGATATCATAATGATTATCATCGTTAATATCATCATCATCTTTGTCATCGGTTGCTTCATCAAATTGAAACCTAGTAAGTGTTCATTTCAGGTACTAAATTCACTGTACGATAAAACGCACGAACTTTTTATCTGTCTGCGGTTGTTTAATTTAGTCGCCAATTCACCTATGTCTAAAACGTTTGTAGTTGTCTATAATATATTTTATAAAATGTCCGTACAGGAGTCTATATTTCGGGTAATATAACGATATGCGGCCGTTCATAATACTGGTTTACTTGCTTTGTAAAAATGCAAATAATCCTGTTGGAAATAAATATCTAAATATAACTACATATGATTATTTCACTATGTGTTTGAAAGTAAATCACCGTAGACAATATTCTGTTTTGGTTTTAAAAATTAGTTTCTAATGCATTTTCAGTACAATTTATACAATCATGGCTAAGATCCATATTATGTAGACCGAGACACGAAGAAGGCAGTTATCTCAGTGTGTCTCTAAGTATGGTAAGTACGAGCATATGTTGTTATAATAAAATGCCATTATGCTCTTTTATGCGTCGAAGGGACATTTCTCCTGACGTACAATTTCGAAATTAATGTATGATTGAACACATTATTATGGGACCTATTAAGTGAAAATACACATTCATCATTCTTTGCCTTAATAGCGTCTATATTAGTTTTAGCAATTACTTATATATTATATTGTGTTTTGTTGTGTTTGTTATAATGATGAAAGGCAATGTGTCTATAAGCGTAATAATGATGAACTAAATTAATTGAAGGCGTAATTATTGGCATTACAGAATGTATATTTTGGGATTAAATATCACGCATTCATTTACATATCCAAGGAAAAGAAGAACAATGATGATTGTAGTATTAGTATCCTTTGGACCAGCAACTTTTGACTCATACAAATCCAACAGTCTATTTAAAACTTGTATGCAAGTTATTGTTTAATTATAACAACTGCAGCTCGACGTGATTCTGCGATTGCATATGTTTAAATCCAGGTGACTCAGGAGACATATGGCGCTGATGCATCACAACCTCTTAAAATGGGTGCTTGCGACGAGGCAGAGAAAAAGCATCTGTATCTATCTGAAACTCATGAAAATGAGTAAATATGGGAATAATGAAACTCCAGATACATCACCAGGAGAGCAACCCTTATTACCATCCGGTACTCCTATATTTATGGCCAGTGACCAATTGACTTTACAATACAGTAAGCCGAAACATATAGTTTATAGTGGCCTGACCGACCCTTCTTTCGTGTAATCCCTTTTTCGGTTCTGCAATTAATACAAATGTAACTGCTACTTATAATTAAAGAAATAAACTAAAACTGCTCAAAAACAAACAGGTATCCATTTTCTTGAAAGAGGTGGCCATAAAATGCATTGACATCATATACTTAATCCCTAGATAATTCACACAAATGAACACGCAAATAAACTAAACGAAAGAAACGCCCGACCTAAAAACGCTAAATTTCTTTGCAATGTCACGAGAAACACAACTATTTTTAGGCCTACTGACATCAATATATAATATATTTAACATATCCATTTTGCAATAAATTTGGGAAAGAATTTATGTCGAATATAATGTATTATACGATCTCTGCAATTCATAAATTATATGTTTACACTCTCAATTACAGTGGTGTAATGTGAATTCATTAAATATACTTGTTATAAGTGTTAGATATCGATTTATTTATTTACATACACTTTAATATTTAAATTTTGTGGTATATTTTATTATGTGGCACGTGTACAGACAAAACATACATTTATGTAGCAAACATTAAATATAGTTTGTCATGGAACGCATTCTTTAACATAGAGTCAACGATGATTGTTATGTGCATATTAAAAATGTAAATTTAGATTTAAAGCGTTTGCAGTTAAACTAGTGTTAACGTTATTAATAAACCAAGCGTTTTAAGAAGACGATCATGTTTTTATATCTGTGAGTAACATGATACTCACTATTGTTTCTATAGACTAAGAACAACATTAAGAACCCATTAAACAACGCAAATTGTAGTCCACATTCTGAGCGTTGCATGGTAAAATGTAGTACTCATTACAATTGCAAAAATATTTGTCAACTAATGTAAGAATATAAATATTTTCGCATTATCGTTGTTTATCAGCCAAACAACAACTCGTTGTCGTTCTGATGCGTGGCTATTAAACCACGAGGACTGGCTTTCTTCCTAAGCATCAGCCAAATGTGATTTATACATATGTAATGTAATATAATTTTATTATTGTGTGCTATGCAAATTGTGTTCATGTTTAAAAGGATCTATTCAAATATTAGTTAATTGACGATTTCCATGTTTGATCACATGTTCCACAACGAAAGCCGCATTGACGAATTAACACCCCGTGAGATAAACTTAGCTGTATTTCCACACTGAGCAATAAAGCAAACACGCACAGTATAATGACGTCATTTTGTTGTTTGTCGTGACGCCATTTTATGTTTTTCGTGTTATTAAGTGTTTTCGTTCGTTTATTTTTAAAACAAAGACTAAACATGATGGGATGAATAGAATACCATGTAAGTGGTTCAGGTCTTCTAAGCCTCGCCAAATAAACATATCTTTATTCAACACTGACCTAGTATTCTCTATATATTGATATACTGTTCATAACATATCTAACATAGCTGACAAGTGTATACCTTTAAGATGACAATATCTTAGAATGTATGATTTCAATGTGCGTGTTTCGTAATCAATGCATTGCTTTTGCTTGAATTTCCAAAAATGTAAATTGTGACAAAATATTTGTCAACGTACATGTATTTATTTGCCTTGTTGGGCATTTAATGTCCGCCCAAAAAGGAACATAATATTTACGTATTATCAAAATAATTTGAAAAACAATGCAGAATATAATTTTAAAGTGACATTATGTGTTTTTCCTCTTTGCATATGTGTTAACTCGTGTATAGTCGGTTGCGTTTTATAGTATGAACGAATTGTATTCATTAATCATCTATATCAATTAAAAAATATATATATTTTCATACATTACACACTGATTGAATACATTAAAAATGTACTGATGTTGACACGTATGTTTTGTGTACATTAATTTGAACTTGTTTTAAGTATTTTGTTTTATGATGCATTTTTACTAATTAACGTTTAAAAATGAAAATTGCGTTGATATATTTGTGTTCGAATTTAAATTGCGTTGATTTATTTGTGTTCGAATTTAATAGAAATTCTATATATATGACAATGATGTACAGGGATATTACGTTCATTACAAATTAAACAAAACAGTAACATTACATTTTTAGGATCGTTGCACCTGTACATAATAATTCCAAAAAAGCTCCAGCCAAGAGTGGTATCTGGGTGTTATAACATACAATTCACTGCGCGAAATTTGTTAAATAAACACTTCAACATTCCTTTAATCCACAGCTATTGATTAATACGCTCGTATCTAGTTTGTTTCTATATCGTGAGCTCAGTACCGGATTTTATCGATGGATGTGTAAGTATCAGTTTCTATTGGCATACTCACAAGATAATATCATTGTTGTGTTCTGGAAGTATTCGTCAGTGCTAACAAATGCAGTGTACTAAATATCCGTGTAAGCTGTAGATGACTCAGTGTTATTTGCGTCATTATAAATAGATGTGGAAATTATTGAATGTGATTGAAATGCGGACATGCCAAACCTGTTTGTGGCCTGACAATCCATCGTGTAAACGTGAGATATATACCATCGATATGTTAGCACACAAAACTCTTTTCTCGGGAGTAATTTAAGTACAATATATGTGTTGTTTTAAAAACACAATGGTATTCAACCAATCATTGCTCCTGGCTGTTAACAAATTGCATGAAAATGAATTGTTTAGGGTGTTTTTCTTTTGCTTAAATTGTTTGGGACTAAACTGGAAAGTGCTTTGATGTAACAATATGATAATTATAGCGGGTTATATATTACAATGGCCCATTTATAACGATTACTTAGTTGTAGCCGGGCCGGCCAGCTCAGTTGGTAGAGCGCTGGACTACAAATCCGAGGATCGCACGTTCGATTCCCAGCCCGGTCACATAAATTGTGAGGGGATTGGTCATGAAATTATTTCTACGGCAATTCTCCCCCTACCTCTGATTCAAGTAGTTCAGTTGTCAATTACTGGCATAAGTATGTGCACTTAATACTGGTAAACCAGCTTATCCAGGAAAAGTGTGAGCAGGTTAACTGACCGCCGGTATATGACTGAAATACTATTGAATACGGCGAAAAATCCAAACAAACAAAACAAAACTTAGTTGTAACTTTACTTTCAGTAGATTTCCGTAAGGCTTTACTAATCAGGACGCTCAACATATGTATAAATACTCCAAAATGTACTTTTCTCATATTAATTAATTACCATGGTCGTTCATGCGTTCTTCTGTCCATTCGTCAGGTGAGGGAAGTTGTGCATATAAGAACGATACAAGTGTCCATATTAAACAGCTATGTGTTTATTATTAGCGGTTAAATTATTACTTAGACAAACAAATGAACGTGTATATAGGTGATATCGATTCATTTTTCATAAGCTTAATGATAGCTGATACTGGAACATAGCGAATTGACAATATATACAATGTGCTTTTTCAAAGATGTTGGTAGTATTATATTTCTTGCACGTTTTGATCGTTGAAGTAAATTGAACGAAAACACAGATTTCATGATAAATGACAAAACTAGGGTCAAAGTAACCGAGCTACAATTGTATTCAGTCAGAATTTGAAACATTACAAATTATTGGAATTAAAAGCATCGTAAGTAAAACGATTAAATTGGTAATGACAAATATATATGTATTCGTATTCGAATAATTCTACAAAACAATCTAAAATCAAACGTAATAAATTATGCTAAAGCTATGAATTAAACCAACATAAGCATTCTTTGTTAACACATATCGGACCTGAAATTGCTTACGTAATAGATAAGTATATAACAAGCATATGATTAATAATTAACTGGTCCTTTTCTCAGTTCCTTTTTCCCATTAATTCACTTGTCTTTTGCCATTATTGTAAACTTACCGGCCTCCAAATCAAGTCGTAAACACGAATGTAAGTCTGCTTTTTATTCGTGTTTTCACGCAAAATTTCATTTGTTTAAATTGCCATATATACAAGTGACTTCCCCGCCTCGTATTTCCTCTACCTGTCCCTATCCAAAATGGAACCACTTTCAATGCATTGTATACTTGCACAGTGTATTATTGTTCCATGTTGTAACTTGTATACCTCAGTGAAATAAAGTTCTGCTCTGTTCTGTTAATTTCAGGACTGATGTGACTAATTTGCAATGATATTTATATCGATGTTCATGTGTGAGTTATTTTTTTTATAACATGATTTAACGACAAATGCAAAATCATGACCCGATTTCCCAAAACTTTTAATTATGACGTGTGTTATATAACAGGGTAAGCTTAAGCTCGCTATTTTCGAATCGCAAGTACATGTCAGTGTGAATAAATACATTTAAAAACATTTTAATGAAAACATTTTGAATGAAAACCTAGGACAGAATATCAAAATAAACAACTTTGAGTAATGTATCATCTATTTAAACAATAATTTTGAATAATGAAATACGAGACATAACAATGTTGTAAAAGATATTGGACCATATATCAATTTGTAATAATGAGTGTGATAATCATACTAAAAAGTCTTATTTAAACATGTGAACAATATTAACGTGTAAATGATATTTCCGAAAATATATAATTATTCTTAAAGAGATTTGTGTGAAGTATTTAATATCGATATTTCATTTCTCAACATTGTGTATCTAGTTTTCACAGCAAATACAAAGTCACTAATTGTAACGTTCCTAGATAAAAGTTAGTAGGACCATATTTTTCACAAATCCTATTTTTCACATCTGTGTGAAAATTGAAATCCTATTTTTTACACATCTCACTCGGATTCTTCACATTTTCTGTGAAGTTTGTGGTCGCATCCAGTTTTTGATGTGCAATGAAATCATACTCTTCTGTGATCCTATGCATTCCATGTTGTGGACCAATCACATTCTTCGCACTTAATAATGCGATTAATGAGATCCCATTTTAACAGGTGTGTGAAAAATATGATTTTTAACAATTATGATCCTACAAAGGTTTGTCAATAATAGCAAAAAATACAACAACGCAGCCTTTAGAATAGTGACATTGACCTTCCAAACCATAATACAAATCAAAACGCTGACAGCGTAGAAAGACTTTTGGCTACAAAAGAAACTAAAAACATGTGCTTTTAAACTTTCCCACATTTAAACTTGATAAGCATTTATTTGTAAGTAACGAACAAATATTTTCCAAGCTACTTATCTAATGCAAACGGAATTATATACATGCCAGTTAACAAGTCAATCAGCAAAGAGCAGTGCAGAATAACTGATGAAGCGTGGTAGTTAGGAGCATCGAGTGTTAGTGCTTTGTAGCCTACTGAGTCAAAATAGGTCAGACGATGTGTGCTCTCGATTTCCATACTACAGTTGAAAATCAACACATTGCACTAATTTGCTGTCAAAATACTCTGAATAAGAATCGGTAACAAGAAATAACGCTTTCGCAACGCGTCAAAATAATGTAATGATGTAATGATAATCATGTAATGATGTAGCGCATTAATTTAACGGTCTTACTCCAGGACACCCATGTGAATGTTTCGGTGACATACAAGTTAATACATGTAGCGAAAATAGGGGTGTCATTAGTTTGACGTAAAGTTTTTAATAAAGTGACTTTTTGTAATATAATAGTACTAAATCACATGATATACACATTATAATAGACATGACATGCATTGTATAAAATAAGAAAGAGGTTAAAAACCGGAAGTGCATTTTTGCTGTTTTGAGTTCGGGTTTCGATTTACCCAATGCAAAGAAAAGAAGTAGTTTTACGCGATACATGGAAATTATCCTCTCAAAAGACACGTTGGCTTCAGCCAACAGTCTAATAAAAAAATGGCTTTCAAATGGATACTGAAAAGAAAACATAGTGAAACGCGTCTTAATTAAATATTATAAATATAAATTTAATTCAATAAATAAACTTTGTTATTCGTGAAAAACAGTCGCTGTTTATATTCAAAATATAAACTAAATTAAGTATAAATGTTTATAAAAAAAACACCCTGCTTAAAGTATTGTTTTACTATGTCTACTTTTCTTTTTTTATACTGTTACCATTATTTACTGTTTAAAAAACATTTATTTCTAATTGTACAAGCTCATTATAGCTGCATATTTATTTCAATGGAAATAAAAAGTAAAGGTGGGCTATCTGATTTTCAGCTACAGCTTCTTTATCGTCCGTATTGTCACTAAAGATGATGTATAAATCAAATGACACTCTAGAGTACAACGAACACATCTGACTTTACATTTGCTTTAAAAACCAAGGCAACCAACGAAACAACACAAATCGCGGAGTGCGTCTTTGCTCTCGGGTTGCTTTTTGATGGATCGCACATTTAAAGGTATGCAACGTAATTTACAAGTGCGTGTTTTGTGATTAATTCTGGGCTAAGTGTGAGGCTCGGCATGCCTTTAAACGGCTTTATACCCCCAATGCTTTGCAATGACCGTTCCAAGGCGGTGACCCCAGTTTGAATCATTTTTATATTTTGTTTTGTGTTGTATGTATTGTCCTGTATTGTATAGGCAATTGGTCACATGCCTTAAATAAAGGACCAGCGGATGGTAATAAGGGATTCTCTCCTGATGATGTCTCTGGAGTTTCATTATTCCTATATTTAATAGAAATGATTCATATTTTAAACTATCAGTCTGTAAATGCAATTCAATAAACGTTGTATTGTTACAATTGCGAATCAGTTGTACGCCTACATGTCTATCAAAACAGCCAAAGAATAACTATATAGCCGATACTTGTAAGGACAATTTAAATTCTTTATTCTCTTGATAACAAAGCCTTTAATGTTTCTCAAATGAATATATGTTAACATTTCTAACAGAACCACTACCAGCTCACATTGCGTTTCAACAGCAGTATAATCTCACTATGTTTATAACATATAAAGGGTGTATTTTTGTATTAAACATGCCAGTAGTTCTGGGTCAAGTGCAATGATAACATTTGATCATTTAACTTTGGGTATAGGGAACTACTTTTTACCTCGTTTTTATTATTTATTTTTTTTAAATGTGAATAACTTAATGGTCAGTGTAGACATCGGCCTGTTTCATAAACAGAAAACACATAATAAACTTCAATAAAAACAGAATTAAGCGACAAGGACGCATAAAATAAGACACCATTTTTCCACCACAGTGAGCGACAATTTTGGAATCATACTGACGTCATTTTTATGACGTCATAATACACAAACTTGTGACGCTTCAGCATATCTCGCGCATTTTTTATTTATCGTCCAAAAGCATGAAATAAAATAAAATGTGTTTGTTTCAGTGTAAGATCGTATTTTATATCAATGGTGGCCATAGAAAACTGATATTTGCACTCGTGGCTCTGCCACCCGTGAAAATATGTTTTTATATGACCACTCATGAAATGAATACGATCTTACACTGAAATCATCAAATATCCTCTATATCTTAGAATGTCGGCTGGCTGTTCGCCCGATAGCACCGTTGCTATTGATCAATGCATTAGGTCGTTTGGTTCTGCTAATTCAGTGCCTTCATTGCTTTTCATTATGACTAACCTCCAGCAAGAAAAAAGAATAACCATGTCCTTATTTAGATCCAATGTAATGTATATATATGTCATTCTATTTCAAGTTGTGTATAACGTAACTATTACGAAGGATGGAGGAAAACCGACGATATTGAACGACACCAGCGACGTATATGGCACATACACCTGTTTCGAGACATACAATCCAAACACCTACGAGACTGTCGACGTTTCAAGGAGTCAATTGGAAAGTAATTTATTACATGGTATATTTTATAACCCTTATCGTACATCAATGATTAATTGCAGTTTAACAACATTTTCATTGACCAGTATATATTTTTAAATACACTAAATACATTAATCAGTCGTTTGAAGACTTCGTTTTTAGTCAGTACATTGTGGATTTAGACAAGTTTAATGTTAACATTAAAGGTTTGACATATCTTGTCATATTATTGTATGCTAATGTTCTTATTAATTTTATAGATTCGGAACCTGTGAACAATGCCGTTGTTGTTATTATCACGGTAGTGTCCGGGTTTACACTTGTTGCATTGCTTGGATTATTGGTGTATTGATACAGGGGAAAACTTAAACATCGTAAGTTGACGATGCCTTTTCTCATGTATCACCATAAATGACTCTCAAAAACTGAGATGTCTTTGCTTGAAGCCTTAATATTGATATTTATTAATTACCGCAAATTACATGACAACAATGTGATGGGTCTGTCAAATCAGCATATATTTATTGAAATACAAATAATAATTTAGTTCATACTTTGCATTAAATGCCGCATCTAACATAACATATAAAACTGTGGGTATGTTCCTAAATCATTTCTCTCTGCTTATCATTTCCTAATTATATTTCTTTCCTCACCAGGTAATGTACAGGTAGGGATGAAATGGGTTTCTTCCAATGTATATGTTACCAAACATATGTTATCGATAACAAATAGCTGTAAATTGATGTACATCTATAGACTACTTATTCGGCATAGCTGTCTAGAATCACTTGATCTAGATTTATCGTAAACGTGTATCAATAAAAAGCTATAAAGTTGGCGCGATAAGTTGATTATGCACCGATAAAATTGAATTCCATATTCTATTAGGCATTTTAGGGAATGCAAACTTACAACATTGGTTTAATGGGTAGAACTTTTGCATACTTTTTACGATTACAATTTCCTTAATTGTTTACATAAGATATTAAAATAAAGTTATTAACATATACTCGACATCCACTCTTCAACTGACCATAATTAAGATTTCATGTTCTCATTGTAGGTCATGAACAGAATGTTATATTCATTCACATAATGAAATAACTATTTGTTTAGCCTATATAGATAGCACGCTCTATATATAGCCTTTTGTACAATGCTCCCTGAGAAGAGAAATATCTACAAGTTGCGCATATATTAGTTTGGAATATTTATGTAGCAAATTCAATTGACATTCCTTATATTTAAACTTACCACAGACGCCGAATATCTATTTAAACATGTGTCTTGTTTTTATAGGTGCAATGGATAGTCAAGCAACCTCCAGCGCAGCGGACATCGATCCAGAGTGCCATGAAATGATTTCTTAGTTGCACTTTCAAGTTTGTAACTTGTTCTTTCGTCTGTGTTGGAGTAAATGTTATACATGTCATTAGTTTTATAAGTTAGCGCTGTAATATGCAAATTCTGTGACAATCATAAATACGTTTTTAAAGATCCATGCTGATCGTTTTCGTAAAGGACTACGTGATAGTTTCTACCGTATGTGTTGGGCCTAAGCACCCAGTTTCCGTATTAAAGTATGTATATTGTAAATCTATTATACCATTTCCTGACATTAGTTTTTTTATAGTAACAATTGTACAATAAAATGATATTTTTTGGTACATTTTATTTATTTAGTCACACATTGTCATTGTCACCACATTATAAACACATTATCGTTAACTGATCTAGCATTTCTCTATGTGTTCAATGATATAGAACTGGAATTTAATTTGCTATTATATGCGTATGTCTAATTCGTCAGCCGCGGAGAAGTAAAACCCTTTGACATGTGTTTATATGTTATTTATCGCTTATCGGTGTGTCCTTCAGTTGACTGTTTTATATCCACCATCGTCAAGCGGCCTGAGAGGAAAATATTAAGTAATAGTATTTTCCAAATTCTCATGCTATGCTGCAGATACTTTATGACCTGACCATGCTTGAGACTGCGTGTGATGCCCAAAGTGGCAATGATAAATTCAAAAAAGTGAATACATAGAGGGTTGATTTAGTTGGTGTCAATAATAAAATGTGTATATGTTGTTTTTATAACCATTTAAACTAAGAATATTATTCAAAGGTACACACCGTTATTATTGTATATGTATGTGTTGTTTTTAAGGTTTATATTTATGTTAATAAATAGTTTCACTGCAAATTTGAAATGTATCACTATCAGTGAGGCAATTAGCAAAAATGTGCAATATTGGTCATTCAAGGCATCAAATGTGCAAAGCTGAGTTTTTATATTATATTTGGCATTTACTAGTAAACTGTGCAATTTTATTTTAATTGTGCAAAGTCGATTTTATTCTAAATTCTAAGTATTTAACAATGTATTTTGTGTGTGTTTGTTTCTAAGTTGGTTGTGTTTATATATGTGATTTTGATTTGAGTGAAACTTGATTTCCATACCGTACACACACCAATAAAACATAGTTGTTTTTATTTTTATTTTACTCGTAGTTCTCTATTATACATAGTGTAGTCTGTATACATATTATATTAATTAATCTTGCTAATGTGTTTATATATTCAACATCTGAAATAGAATTTATCCTGTTGTATTGGTATACATGTACATGTAATTTATTGCTTCGAATGTGATAATGATAACAAATTATAAACGAAAAGTACTTATGATGTTTGATGTTTTAGATACGTATTCTAGATTTTAACATGGATACATTTACATATGCATATATATTTGTTTGCCTGGTTTGTCGATAAAAGTGGTTATCTTTTAGTTTTTCCTATAACACAGACTGGCTTTAATGCATTTTCTAATAAATAGCATCGATGAAACGATATCCATGATTTTAAACGATCCATAATCGCATAACAGAAGTTCTTATACACTGTACCAAACTTAAAAATACAAATACAAATACAAATACACATTTAATGGTCAATGCTATAACATATACATTGTAGTTTAGTCCTGACAAGAAGAAAGTGTCAATTATTAATTGATCTGGATATATCGTGGGATTATTGGAGTCCTCTAGTGTCAATGTACACGTATTATACATATAGCCTGAAGTAGTTATGTATAGGATAGCCCCGAGTAACGAATGTATATGGAATTTATACCAGAGCGTTAGCGACCACAGATAATAAATGTTCGGTTTACCGTATTAGTAAACATATACCGGCGACCTATATGAATGCAAATGTCAATAACAATTGTTTCATGCCATAAACAATCTCGCTTAGCACGAGCAAACAGCTTAATTCATGGCCATTTTGACTACAAATGTTCAAGCATTTTAGACAAAATTCATATTTGAGAAATCAGCACGCTATTTGACTCCAAATTATTAAAATTAATCATCATAATTACAACAGCAACTACATCAACAACAATTGCAACTCCACTACTACAACAACCCAAAAAACAACGAGAACAACAACAGCACGAACAATAACAAAACGACCAACAGCAAGAACTACAACGACAATAACAACAACAACAGTAATATTAACATGAACAGCAACACGAACGACAACACGATCAACAACACTAGCTACACCAACAACACGAAGACAAAAACACCAGAAACGACATGACCAACAACAACACGAACAACAAAACGAAGAACAACACAAACAACAATGCGAAGAACAACAACAAAACGAAGAACAACACAAACAACAACAACACGAACAACAAGAACAACAACAACATGAACAACAACAACATGAACAACAATAACTTCTACTACTACTACTACTACTACTACTACTACTACTCCTACTACTACTAATACAACTACTACTACTTCTACTTATACTTCTACTACTACTACTACTACTACATTGACTGTGTTGAAAACAGTATACATTAAACTCAAAACTGAGTTTATTTGGTCTTTACACCTCTATCTGCGCACGAGGAAATCGGGGGTTATATATACCAACACCTTACTGCTAGTGTGGGGGATTTAAACAACACTTTTTCTTGCCTCTTATTGGCTGTCTGGTGACAGCTGTGGTATAATTTTAAAACAAACAAAAGCAAGTAATCAGTTACTAACATAAGGTATCGTGATCTATCCTACACACAGAACTCATCGCATACGATGCGAATGCTTTCCTCGTGTCACCTATAGGGTCGTTACTACAGCAACACAAGTGTCAATCTCCTAGCAGAGTTGTCGTTCGTTGCTTTCACCATACACCTCTGCAATGGACTCAATGACAAGAATCTTGTCAAAACGGTACAAATGTATTTAACGCACATTTACATTGATTGTTTGGACCGAAAGCATATAAATTAAGAATTAATGGTTTTTTTAATTATCATAAATTGGGCCAAAATTAATAATTTTGATTCATATTATTGAAACTTATGCCCATTTTCGCAGATGTAATCAGTCATTTTG
The DNA here is from genome assembly GCA_027627225.1 of Congeria kusceri. Taxonomy (NCBI): domain Eukaryota; kingdom Metazoa; phylum Mollusca; class Bivalvia; order Myida; family Dreissenidae; genus Congeria; species Congeria kusceri. Next base: position 56,384,992 of record CM051026.1, on the reverse strand, counting down.
AGGGCCGTCAATGAAACATGTTGCACAGTATTTAAAGTTTGAAATATATAATACATTTAACAATTTACGAACACAAAATCACTCGGTCAGTTTCTGACTAGTTACGAGTAAATTTGCACAGTAAAACCATGTTGCTTTGTTAAAATTGTGTATGTTTTTTCTTAATTTGTTTTGAACCGAATTAATTAATGTCTTCATTCAATCTTGATACCACATAAGAATAGGTTTATTGGACGACCCTCGGAATTGAAATACTTCACTGACCACGATGACAGGATTTCTCCATGCAAAAATAATGCATGGGCACTTCATTCCTTTTACGGGAAATTACAATCGGTAAAAATGCAAGTCAGAACCGTTATAAACACGGACTTATCGATAGCGGTAAATCAGTCATTTTTTAAATACAGACGAAATTTCAGTGTGTTTATAAACAGAAAATCACGAATACCCCTATTTTCAATAAATGGTTTATCCCCCTTATTATCAACACAATTTAAATCGACTGTAGGCCACCAAATATCTTGAAATGTTATGATCATGCGAATAAAACCACGTGAATTGCATGGGACTACTTTCCGAGCCCACTACATGGAATGTAGCCGGTGTGCAAGTGATTGCAAAAGAGTATAAAGTCTTACGTATCGACTAAAGTGACAAAACGTGAATGCGTCCAGTCCGTAAAATGGTCGGTTTGTACACGCAGAAGTGCAAAACAATACAACTTTCAGTCCACAAGTGCACATGTCGATTGTTCGTTTTAGAGCTAAATCTATACTGAAATATCATGCATGTATACACTGCACACAAACCAACATGTTCCTTTGCGCATGTGCTCTAGGGCTTGATGGTTGCACGAAGTGGTTGGTTTATCGCATGGTAAATATACTGCTTCTGTGATCATCCTTTTTTACATAAAGTGTTGAAAAACTTAACCTATTTATTTCAATACATTATAGGGTTGTCACGATATTAGAAATACATATCGCGATATATTGTGATATTTATTGCAATATATTCCGACCTTGAAGGGACTATTTGAACGAAAAATGTGCTTCTGATTGCACTATAAATAATATTGTTTGATAACAATACGCTGTACTAAGACATGTGCATTAAATAAATACAAACAATATAATACACAATAAGATATTTGATAAAAACAAATATACAAAAATGACTGAAAAAATTAAATGCCCAAGTGGGTATCGAACTCACGACTTGGGAGCCATACGAAGAATAACAGTAGACGGCGCTTTAACCGAACTGCGCTATCAGGCTTGGTAAAGAGTCGTTTGTAATCTATGGTTATACAAAATGCTCACAATTCTGACGTGAAAATGTAAACAGGAAAAGGGCCAAACAAACACAGCCTATTGTATATATTGATTTTTATCTCAGAATACGTACACACTTTACCTGTCATATATACCCTGTTTTAACCGTTATTAAATGCCAGTTTGAATAAGTACTTTTATATATTTGAAAAATGTATGTATGTGAAAACAAGAACTATATTTGGATCATTTTAAATCGATTGCTTCTAAAATAGAATATAATTTCAATCTAATGATTCTTGAATACAATTTGTAAGGAAATTTTAAACTGTATTATTTACAAAACGATTGAATAAAACATTGTACATACAAGTTCACGATAATTTCACGACCATTAGTTACATCATACTGAAAATATTGAATGCATGTACTTGATTAATCGAAAATACGCAACAAAGCTGGCCCTTTTAGTGCAATATAATATATATGCTCATGTTATTCCCTATTATTCGCCATACAATTAAATTAAACCATCAACACTTTTAAATTCAGTGCTGCGATACGGCGTTGTAGCTTAAACAACACATTAAAAGCACCTGCGGGTGCCTTCGGTAGTGAAAACATGTTTGCCGCACAATTTGTTTAGGGCCAATGGTTCGAGTCTCGGTGCCCGGACCTGGTCAGGCAGTCGCGGGAAATTCAAGCGCTCCTATCGGATGTAGCCCGACGCCTCTGTGTCCCACCATTTTTTAGAATAACGCTTAAGTTAGTAGTAGCGCAACAATGCCTTAATAACCATATATATTCGTGTATATATATATATATATATATATATATATATATATATATATATATATATATATATATATATATATATATATATATATATATATATATATATATATATATATATATATATATATATATATATATATATATATATATATATATATATATATATATATATATATATATATATATATATATATATATATATATATATATATATATATATATATATATATATATATATATATATATATATATATATATATATATATATATATATATATATATATATATATATATATATATATATATATATATATATATATATATATATATATATAGGAAAAACGTCTCCGGTGGCACGATTTCTCTACGCCAAACTATTTCAGCTTCGATGCCCTGACCTAATCAGGCAGCCGAGGGAACCTCAAGCTCTCCTACTGGAAGTGGTCCGACGCCTCTCGGCCGCACTGTTCCCGAGCAATACGTTCAGTTAACATCATCGCAACGCTACTTTACTTAACAAGTTAAATTAACGGACGATTTGCTTTTGTCAAGGGCATGTGAAAGTGGTGAAAGTGGTTGGTATAAAGACAGAACGCAACTGACACTATAATGTAACACACTACACGGACTTTTCGATTGAATTCAAACTATGGTCAATTAACAAACAACCCGTATCGCCAATTGTATTTATGCTGTTGACGATTGCTATTTAATTAACCAGATATTGAAAAGTATATGTTTTAGTTATGTATGGATTAAATAAATGTATGATTCAACTAATGCGGTAACTTGACCTACGTTTAAACAGGCTCTATCTATCTGCGTGTACTTTGTAAACCCTGTCCATAATTGTACAATGATTAACAACGAGTAATGTGGGACTCGGTTCGCTACGCTTTCATCAATGTACTCGTTTGTAGTTTTCACACTTACTAGAGGTAATCAAGGTGTTCATGCATTCTTCAAGTGCGATGGGACTAATGCAAATAAAAATTGTAGCATAAACAATGACATCATCAAGTTATGATTTTTTCAAAATGTATGGATACCACAAAGTTGAGTTTTTTATTGCAAATATACATTTTTTATCTTTGTTGTGGCTATTGTGTGAAATAGTGTTCATGGCGTTTATGAAATTAAGCTTACGAAGTCTGATAGACATCTGCCCAATTTAAACGCCACCAATGATGTCCGTGGAACATACTCGTGCTTCGAATCGTCTTTCCATAATTACGTCATTGTCGATATTTTAGCAGGTACTCTGTTGCTTTACAGTCAAGTTAGTTTAGCATCCATTTGTTCATGATATTATTTAGACAGTTTCGTCTTCAAATACATATCGCATATACACAATTATAGTGTTACCTGTACAGTAGTGGAATATAAGACATGTGTTTGCGTTTGACTATAATATTGTATCGTATGAGTCAGGGATAACATCTATATGGACCAAAATTAAGTGTTCCGTTTTTATACAGTCAAAACGATTTAAACGTGTCTTTTCTAAAAAGATAATACACAGAATCGGAAATCATAATTATACCAATGACGTTTTCTTTTTAATACGACCTTGTGAAATGTTATTGCCTAACATGGCGGGCGAAACTTGTGATATTTATTTTTTATGCAAACGCTTTAAGATAGCATCACTGCATATAAGGGGCTTACCGATATACCTATTTCGGATAAAACATGATTCGATTTACCGTGCAAATTTTGTTTTATATCCATGTGAAATTTCTATTGTCAGATAGAAAAATATTAATTTTTAAATGTAAGTGAACCGAAATGTATCATTGGTCATGTTCAGCTCCTAGCAAAAGGTGGCTTTAACAGTGAAGTTGTAGACCTTAACGGTGTTACCAGAAGTAATGTGCGCCGATGTATCCAGCAGGTATCAACAGCTATAAAGATATTGAAAGAAGTGTTTCTTATTACAATGAATTTAGTGTTGTATGTGTTATAAAATAAATTAAATTATACGATTAAAATTCGTGAAAATCACTTAAACAAATTATCTAAAAGTAGATTTTCAAAAACAGGAATTTGTAGAGTCTATCAAAATTGTTAGTATGTTGTTTTGGTTGTAAAACATAATTATTTGATATTTATTATGCCTTTTTGTGTAAAAAAAAAAGACTAGGATATGTCTACCAGGTAGATTTTTTTTCTCGAAAAATAACAGATATCCGTTACAAATTTAACGTGACACAAGCAATGTGCTTACCTAACATTGAAATACGAACAAAAACGTATTATCGAACATAAAAATCCAGTTTAAGAAAACAAATTCTCACAAACAAAAACCGTGAAACTGCATCATTAAAGTAACGTTATTGTATAGCCTTTATAATACACGTAAACAAAACATTTGGCTACACTTCGTGGTTTGCTACATTCATCGTCTAAATAAAGTTATCTGAATCCCAGGTAGAAATATCAAATTTCTATGGTAAAGATCTATATGGTATACACACTGTGCTTCGCCAGGTAACGGATTTGAATATACAAAAAGGTGCTTTATTTTCTGAAATTCGCTTGCGTTTTCCATATTCAAGGTTTTGAGAAAATATTCTGGAATATACCTACTATTCTTTGGCTGTGTTGATACAAATTTTCTATCAATTCGAGAGTTAAAAGACATGCACGGACCTGTATTTTGAGAGTTTACGCTTTATGTTTATACGAAATGTATGTAGCCGGACAATACCCGCGTTTAATATTGCCTGTAAAGAAAAAGTAAATGCTTGTGAGACTATTAAAGAAATCTAGTAAAAGTAAGAAACGTCTTTGTCCAGTATGGGTTATCGGACTAAATTCGCAGCGAATTATTATCTTGATGTTGTTGTTATTACTCAGTGACTTGGTGTGTGTGTTATTATAGATTGTGCGATATTACCTGCATTAATCACGACATCAATCCTCGCTTACAGAGCAAAATCTTTAAATATTGACTTACATTGTGATTAATTCCTTGAAGAAGTATTGCGACGTGTTGCGTGACGAACATGTGAACTAGATTTACAGATAAGCTAATTGTTTCCATCATTTCGCAATATATACATGTATGTTGGGAATAATAACTGCGTTATGTTTCAGACCATGAACGCAGGAGAAAGGATCATTTTTGGAATATTGATATGTGAGTTGGATATTGTCAATAAATTGTGTATTTACCTTGAATTTCAGACGTTGCAACTATACTAAGAGGAAATTAAAGAAACTGTTCCTATTTCTACGTATAGGCCAGATACCTTCTCTCGTGGGCATGGTAACAGTGGTCTCGTACAAGGACGGGACCAAATTGATTCTCCAATGTGCAACCAACTTCACAGATTTGACTATGGAATTCAAACCTGTTTCATCTAACAAAACAACTCGAATCGCCGAGTGTATTTATGCTGTCGACGATTGCTATTTAATGGACCAGACATTAAAAGGTATATGTTTCAGTTATGTAATAAATAAATACGGTGCTTTAACCTTCTGTTTTAAGCATGTTGTTGCAAGGTGTTATTTCTTTACCTCGTGCATGGTTGTGCGATGATTAATCACTAACATGATTTCGTTTAGTTTTCAACAACGTGTCAGTTAGGTATTAAATGTATGCTTGATTTGCCGCGGTAACTTGACCTAAGTTTAAACAGGCATGTTGTTGCGTGTAACTTGTTTACTCTGTGCATGATAGTACCAAAAAGTTATATAGGGACTCGGTTCACTACGCTTACAACAATGTACTATTAACTGTATTTAGTGTAAAAATATATTGGCGGTTTTGTAATTTGTGTGTGCCATTTATTTCAAGGAGTTTATGAAATTAAGCTTAAGGATACTGGTGGACAGCTGACCATTTTAAACGTCACCAATGAAGTCCGTGGTACATACACCTGCTTTGAGACGTATTTCCATAACTACGTCAAAGTCGATATTTTAGCAGGTAAACTGTTGCTTTACAAGCAGTTTAGGTTACATGACCATATTTCTATCTATTTATGTATACATTTTCTTCTTCAAATACATAATGCGCGAACACAGTCATAGTGTTACCTATAATGTAGTGAAATGCAGACGTTTTGGGGAATGTGTGCTTTAATACATTTTAACAACAAAGCAGGAGCTGCATCTATATGAAACCAAAGTGTGTGTTCTGACTTATTGTGAACTGTCAAAAACGATTCAGTTAATTGTATATACAACATATACACGTATACAGCAATAGTAATACTTGAAATTATGTGCTCGAAACACATTTTGTGAACAATTTGTGACTACTCTGGTCTCCGAACACTTTCAGATAGCATCGCTGCCTATACCGGAGTTACGGTTGCCGTAACGTGTGGTGTCGTTGTTGGCGCATGCGCTGTAGTTTGCACAATTGTGATCTTTGTGCATAAGCGACAAAACAGTGAGTCTCGTTAAAATATTAATCTTCAAACGTACAATATAATTACGACAAAAAATTCCAAAATAATTAGCAAATATATGATTTACGTATAATGTTTGTATTCAAAGTCTCGATACATTTAAGAAACAAAAGTATAATGATAATCATTCAGAGATAAACATATAACCATTGTGTGTATAAATTCAAATTGATAAATAGTATAACTTTGTTAAAGTTAAAATTTCCAATTAGTTTTGTGCACATTATTTACAAAATACGTTCAGTCTTTTTTTATTGTGTTTTTCTTTTATGAATACATGTATAAGCGTGGTTGTGTATTTTTACAATATACCAGTCATACAGCTAAACGCTAAATACATGATAAGCCCCGCCGTCTGATTATTGCTTCGTACTGGCCAACAGTTACCTTTTATTTATAAGTTAGCAGTTGAATATAAACATGACACAGCCTGTAGTACAAAATAGAATCTCTAATATGAGTCCAAAAACACAACACATGTAAGTTAGTTTTTTCTATATTTAACAGTATATTTGTCTATACTTTTCACGGTATATACTAAATTATAATACTCAGTATATTTGCTAATTAATATATATGTATGTCGTTAATTTTCTTGAAGAGTAATGTCACTTAAAAACTAACTTACGACATATTTGTTTATATAACAAACGTCTCTCCTCTTTATATTTGCGTTGTGTTTCCGATCACAACAGAAATGTTGTTCAGATAGTTTTTATAACGACAGTGGATCAACTAAATAAATACAATATTTATAACGCAGGAAGGAAGCGGTATAAGACACCGGAAGAACGCGAATACGATATCG